>APFE031185441.1:42082-80538 GCA_000404065.3 Pinus taeda
AAAGCTTAATTTTTACTTAGTCAAAATTTGTTCGGTAAATATTTATTTGAAAAGTTAACATATACTTTTTTAACTCATATAGGGTAATAATTTGATTTAATAAATATGTTTTTATAGAAATTTAGTTATAAATTAGTTAGACTCCTCACTCATTAATTAAAATTTTATATAATGTGCCAAAGCTAGTGGTTATACTCTACTGGTCGAAATATCAACTCTCTTCATCGCTATCACTATTTATTATGTTACCAAGATCTGATTTTGCATCTTGTCTTGATGATGAACCATAATGGTTGCTTTGAAACACGTTGAAAAAATACTCTTGATGTGATTAGTACCGAAAGGTGTATCATAATTATAGTCACAAAAGTCTAAATTCAGAAATTACTATGCTGCACAAAAGGGCAATTCTAATTAAGGTTCATCATTTTGAACGAGCACGCTTTCATGTTTCCCAGATGAAATCAGAACTCGCATTCTTAAAGCAATGTAGAGATTCCTCTATTGTTCCTTCTTTTACGCAGATTAAGAATCCCCTCAATAATTCCTCCAACCAACGGGATTTTCTGAAGGCGAGTTTGGCACTGGTTCATTCAGAGATTTGTAGAGTTAGAAAAGACCTTGATCTTCTCTCTCGAAAGGAATTATCGTTGCATTTGTAACTTTCCCTTGTGTTGTTTTCTTCCCTTTGGATGAGAATCGAGGCCTGTTTGACATTAAAATCTCTTTGCATGGAAGATGTTTAGAAGATCAAGCAGTCGAAGAAGGTTCTTAAGCTCTCGATCATATCCTCTCCTCCTGGTTGTTTTTCTGGTTTTTCAGGTTCTCCTACTGGTGGCAAGATTAACCAGGGTCAAATCCTTACACTCCGCTCTTGGATCAACAATATTGTTGTGCCAGAGCTTGGCTCCAGACCCTTCCATTTAGGCGATGGCGCTGCTCCGAGGTCGATGGGTCAACCAGTTAGTTTTCTTAATTCCAATGTTTCTCCAGTTATTGATCACAGTAAACCCTCTCATTTGGTTTTTCTACTTACGATTCAACCACTATCTTCCATTTTTCCAAGGCACCGAGAGGTCTGCATCGAATCTTCGAGTTCAATTGTTGATTCACCCCCTTGTCTCTTGTCTCCTCAGATATTTCACTAACCTAAGACCATTCCCAAGATGGTTGCTCCCTTCCTCTTTCATTCTATGTTGCTGAAGCAGACCCTCTGTTCTCTCATCCCTCCGACATTGTCTGTCAACCTCCTTTTGATTACCAGGCCTCATCCCCGGTTCCGAATCTAACTCACTCGATGAGCGTTAGCCCTTATTCCGTGGTTTCTCTTCCATCCCCTCTTTAAACCTTCAACTCCTCCTGTTCTTTAGAAATTGGTATCGATTCTGCCTGGTCTCCTACCTCCAACAGGTTGATGGTTTCTCTCCTTCGGGAGCCCTCGACTCCTGAGATTCACCTATCCCTCCCTTTGGTTGACCAGTCCCTTGAATCAAGTCATTCACCCCTGGTTTTTTACCATTCCAATAGGTTTGACCCTATTAATTTTAATAATATTAAATTCCTAGATAATAGTGTTAGTGAATATAATAACAATAATTCCGTCTTACAGTATAATAATAATAATTTTACTAATTTTACAAATAATAATGATAATAATAACAATAGTAAGGTAAATGGTAATAATAATAATAATATTTCTAATTCTATTAATAATGATCATATAGTGTAATAATAACGTTTCTTTCTCGTCTAGTATATAATGTAGATAGGATTAATTATTTTTAATTAACAATATATAAGTATTCTCTAATTCTATAATGATATATGTTATTAATAAAGTTTATCGCTCGACTTTTAATAAGACGGTTGTAAACTTCTCTAGTTATTCTTTTGATCCCTATGTTTTCAGTCTCCTAGGGAAAGTGTTAAATTTTTCCCTTGCCCCTAGAAAAATCTCGTTGAAGATATTATATGTAATGTTGAACTTGGGATAAGGGACTTGCTGGATGTCACTAAGGATATCATTAGGCAAGACTATGTTGTTATCTTGAGGAGGGCTAAGCCCCCAAAGAACAACATTAGCTAGCATGAGTTTGAGGCTCTTAAAGTGTTGAATAAAAACAAGGGCATCATGGTTCTCAACGCTGACAAAGGGGGAGCTGCGGTTATCCTTGATAAGGAATATTATAGGAGAAGAATCATGGATGACTTATGTAACAGTGGGAGCTACAAGAAACTCAATAAGAATCCCTTGAAAAATATATCCAAAATGGTGGCTCTTGCTCTAAAATCAAGTAGCTCTATGAGCTCATTAAGCCATAAGCTACTCGAGAGTAGCCCTTCCATGCCTAGGATTTATGGTCTTCCTAAGATCCATAAGGAAGGGGCTCCTCATAGACCCATTGTCAACACCATATCGGAGGTGACCTATCTTCTAGCTCAATATTTAGCCCATAAGCTTCAACTCCTTGTTGGTCTCACTCATTCCTTTATTAAGGATTCAACATCTTTTGTCAATGAGTTAAAGGATATAAGGCTTGGCCCGAGTGATAAGACAGTAAGTTTCGATGTAGTCTCACTCTACACTAATATCCCCATTAATGAGGCCATTAAGGTTGTTAGATGCAATACTAATCTTGATACAACTTATTTAGCGGAGATTTGTCTTACCTCCACTTTCTTTAGCTTTGAAGGGGAATTTTATGAACAAACCTGTGGTGTTGCCATGGGTTCCCCTCTTTCCCTTCTTGTGGCTAATCTGTTCATGGAAGAGTTTGAATCTAAGGCATTTTCCTTTGTTCTTTTGCATCCAAGGATATGGAAAAGGTTTGTAGATGACACTTGCATCATTTGGCCCCATGGTCAAGAAAAGTTAGACCTATCTTTCTAGCATCTTAAAAATAATTTGAGTTCGATAAATTTTAGTATGGAATGTGAAACCAATGGGTGTCTTCCATTCTTCTTGTGTCAACCTTATCTTCATATTGTGGAATTCACTTTTCATATTTTTTTAGACAACTTCCACACTATTCTTCCCTTTCTCAAGGTTATTGAGAGCATCAGAGCTTGTACAATAAATAACAACAATTGAGATGGAAAATGATTGTGGGTTATATATATATATAGTCATTGTTTAGTTTAGGCAAACTGGAGAGAGGCCTTGAAGTGGCTCTTAAAGCTAACTATTGTTTAAATTTAGTTTGGGAGAGTTCACAATGAGGAGATTGAAAACCCCCTGGTATGGAGGAGTTCAACATATGTTTTCACAAAAATCTCAGAGCCAAATGGCTAAGAATTTTCCTTATCAAGGATGATTCCCATCGTGTCAGGGGAAATATCATAGGAACCTTTCCTATGTGAAATATATATAGTTATCGTCAGTTGCACCAATCACCATTTACTTAATATTGATTGGAATGAAGAGCTTCCAACCCCATTTCCTTCCACACTCCCTGTCTTCCTTATTTCAAATGACACTTGATAAGTGTTAGACTTAACAGAAAAATCCATGTTGCTATGTAATTCTCCCCAAGAGACCATAAGTATTAATAGCCAATGGGTGAGGAAAAAAACCTAGAACAAACATATTTCTTCCCAAATGATAGAAAAGGAAAAAGAAAAATATCTGACCTTGAAAATGAAAAAGCATGGCTTATGCTAACTTCAAACTTAAAGCCCATAAAAAAAGAATAATGAGTTGATTAATATGGACATAAAACTATGATACCTTGACACTAGGAGCTTCAATCAGAAGAAGAGAAAGAATTGAATGGACGAATAATATGCCTGGTCCCTTTTGTTAGAAAATATGGAGGCTTGTAGAATTGTATAGATTTTCCTTTCCATAGTGATTACTTGTGAGTTGAGTTTGCATCTTTATTAATATTTATTATGATTCTTTCATCAAATAATTACCATAGCATGAACATGAAGATTGCAAAAACAAAAGAACACAATATGTAGGCTCCAAGCCAGGGAAAAACTCCTCCAAGGGGAAAACCAAAAAAACTTATCTTCTTATATAATTAGATCAAATGAGATATCCAAGACCCATAACCACAAAAATTCCCACCTCTAGATTTCAAGTAAAACCTTCCTTATTTCCAGTAGATCCATTAGCAAGAGATCAACAATAAGAGATGTGCCAAGATAGATCTTCCACGAACTCTATCTTAAGAAGATATCCTTTCTTTCAAACTTCATCCTCCACTTCTTCTCTTCCCTTTCTATGATATTTCAGACCATAATAGATCATGTGTGTGTGTGTTGAAATGAGCTCGTCTTCCCTCTATTTGTATAGTTCATAGGGGGTACGAATAGACACATGCATTGGTTGGCATAATCGACTTACCAAAATCTGGACATTTGATGTAAGACTATCACTTGCAGCTAGGTGACCCTTGAGAATATGAAAGATTTTCATGGTTATGGTGGTTAGGAGAGTAGAATTGATAAGAGAGAGTGAGATCTTAGATCATGAGGAGTTAGAAGAAGGTGTGTCACAAGTTTTGAATATCTAAGTGGTCTATCTTTAGTGAATCATATTTGTTTTTAGGAATGGATTGAGATAGATGGGGTGGGAAGTACATGGTGCTACGAATAAGTGTTGATTGTGGGATCTCCCACACCAAATCAATGGTCTAAGGTCTCACAAACGTAGAATGTGAGATTGTGTAGAAGGCATTTGATAAGCCCACAAAAGAACAAATTAAGTGACATGTGATGGCCAACCTATTAGTTGTCAAGTATACAAGAATCAGTGAAAAGTGTTGTTAGGCCATGTGGTGGCCAACAGGTGGATCCCATCATTGTTTGGTAGTTTTAGATAATTAATGTTGGGAGGAAAGTAAGGACCACGGGATTACCTTTCATAATCACAGAGAAAGGAGGAGATAGAGAGCTCTCATGGAGAAGAATGGAGAGTTCTCACTATGAAAATGAGACAAAAAGATAAGTTGAGAAGATTCTTTTTCTATTGTATCCAAGCCAAGGCTAAGATTGAATGAAACCTTTTAATATATTTTAATGTTTTAAGATGACGATAATATCATGTTTTGTAACTACTAGTAGCCCATGGAGGCATATATGTAATATTTTGAACATTTAATTTAATAGACTAGCTAAATAATATCTTATATTCTAGATAAAATTTGGATGTTTTTCTTTTGTTATGTTGGGATTGCATGTTTAAACTATGATTCGCTTAGCAAATAGGAAATTTGTTGCTTTGGCAGAAGTTTGTTGGATAATCGTGTAGAAATAGAGGTTGCCTAGGTTTCTATGAAGCCAAGTATTTGATTTCCATTCATTGTTTGGAATATTAAATTTGTAAAGAGAAATACCTTTCGAAAAGAGACTTATGACTTAAGTGTGTTGCATCTATCTTCATATATGGGTTTTCAAACCGTGATGAAATTGTTTGATACAAATACTAGATTTTAAGTTTCACATAAAACCCTTAGCTAAATCAATATGGCTACATCTCAAGATTGTACATTTGGTTTCGATGGACTTCTATTGAATGTGAGCTTAATTTTCAAATAACACAACAAGACTTACCAATTACTTGTCTTTGTAAATTCTAGCATAGAAAATAGCAAGTGCTTCAAAGCCTTAACCTTCACTATGAAGACACTGAGAATGGGAAGGTTGTAGTGGAGTACTTGAACCAAGGTAAAACATATGATGCCTATTATGGATGGGCATGAGCTAGGTAAGTTTTAAAAATTTGGAACTTATAATTTTGAAGTCATGCTTTATTTTTCCTGTTAATATCTAAACCATCTCAGTTTTGTAAACTTTTCATTTTTTCTAATTCTTAATTGCCTATTCTTATTTCAGGAAACAATGCAATTGATGTGTATTCTGCAACACCCTGATGCTAGATATGGCATCTCTTTTGTTTCTCCTGCATTGATTATGTATCTACAAGTGATGACAATGAGGTTAGGGCCAATCTTTTCACAAGGTCAATAGAGCTTAAAACTAATTATTTCATAGAACATCCAGTTCAGAAATGCCCACTTCTAGGATCCTTTATAAGATCCATCCTTATGGTTTCTCTTAAAAGTAAACAAACCTCCTTTTCTCCTTTTGAGATTTCATCTTGTACATGGTTTCAGTAATATATATGTTCATTTTATTTAATAATAATATTATAAGCAATATTTTAGGTGGTTGGACAAAATGGTTGTAATTCTTTCCACCCTATGAAAGTTTCAATTCTAGCAAGTTGTCATGCTTAAGTTGACCTCTCACATGTCTTTCAGGTGAGAACAGGCAGAAAAATCTCTCCAAAATTTTGTCAATTTAATCTAACTTAGATGGTTAGGTGACAATATTGTGATGCCAAGTTCAACTATGTTAAATTCACATGTTTAACCTCTAAAATATAGTCAATTTGTTGTGCCCTTCCTAAACAATTCTCTAAACCTAAAATTATTTTTAAACAAAAGACTTCATATTTATAATTTAAATATTTAATTAAATTGCATAACATATCACTTGTTTTATCAATGCTACTCTTCCCTATGCTATTGGCTTACAACGTTTCCTTTACAACATGTGGTGCAATTGCTACTCTCAACAACATCTAAACATATATCTATCTTTCCTTTTTAATGTAGACCATTACTGCTCTCGAGAATTAAGATACAAATTTAACCCCACCTCAATTGTGGTTTTACCTTAAAAAAATAAATTTGGTTATGTAGCCTGCATGCATGATTTTACTGGTTCCACTAGTCCATCCACTATTTTAACAAATATGAATATCATTCTCACCAATGAAATATATAGTTTACATAGTAAAATCATTTTCACCCATGGCCTGCATTAAAGGATTTGAGAGTACTGATAATGGTCTTGATGTATAAACTCCTCATAAATATTTAAATGAATGTTTCCTAACTTGGACCATGGTCACCTTGCATACCATGATGGAAATCGGGCATCCCCTAGTCTAGAGCACACAAATTGAGAATAGAGACAGCTATGGCTGTAGTGAAGCTGGGATCTGCCTTTATGGATGCCAGAAAATCCATGCTTGATGAGTGTCTTGATTGATTGTAATCCAATACCTCACTGATATTGTTAGGAGTTGTAGACAAGTGTTGGAAGTTGTCTACCAGTAAATGTGGATGTTGCAACTATGATTCTGGATTCAATTATCTGTGAGGTTCAAAGTGATTGTGGGAAACAAGTTTGACGTCAATATTCTGGCAATGCGGGGTATAACATTTTTATTTATTCTAAAATAGACATTTTGTGTAAGTTAGTATATTAGGAAGGTCTTATTAATGTTTATATTATATATAACAAATGTATTATATGTTTTATGTATAATTAAATATTCATGTATTTAAGAAGTTATTAAGATTTAAATAATATTATAAATTATTTAAATTTTATATAAATTTCAATGATTTTAATTTGATCAGATTAAATTTTATAAATAATGTATAGTTATGCATCAACCATATTATTATGAAATTAATTAACAATTTTAATTATTAATATTTATAATTAGGAAAGTCGGTAGGAAATCACATAAGAGATTTTTTGTTGATGCGTTTTGAACCATTAGTGTGGCTCATCCTCAGGACAAGATGAAGAGGCAGATTATGGCACCAACTTAATACAAAGCAATGTAGAGACTCTTAGATAAGTTAACAACTATAATAAACAACTAGTTTATGAATAATATTTTTTTTAAATATAACATCAATTATCAAGATCAAATTATATTAAATAAAATCTAATAATAGGTTATGGTTGGATATATAGTTGAATAAATAAAATAAAAATAATTGAAATTTCAAAGTCAAACCTAAAACAAGGAGGGAAGTCCTAAAAATAATAAATGGAGTCAAGACCCTATTAATAAATAACAATATTTCATTGAAAAAAATGAAAATCAAAGAAATATTCCCACAATCTAAATGAAAACAAACTAAAAATAATAGAAATAAAATTTAAACTAAAAATAATCAAAATAAAAAAGTAGGAAAATTTTTAAGCATACAAATTTATTTTAAAGTTTAGAAACCTTGGCCAATATTATTAGTCACTAACATGCAAAGTATAAAATGTTTCAAGATACTTTTGTAAAAATATTCAAATTTATAATGATTTTATGTAGTGTTTGTAAAATTTTGGCATTTTCTAAGTTAGAATAATTTTATAGTATAAAAGTTGGGTGAATCATTTTAGAAAAAAATGTAAATTGATGATATTTTTTTTGAAAAGACATGGAAAATTAGCCCACGTGTGAATACTAGCCCCTAAAATTTTCCCTATATGAAAGACTAAAGACTAATGAATCAAGGTAAACATAAAATAAGGGGAGCCAAAAGAAATAAATAAAATAGTCAAAGTCAAACTTAAATTAAGGCCCTACAAATAATTAAAGGATCCAAGAATAATCAAAATGATATTAAAAAAAAGAACAACTTATATGATGAAAAACCAATCAAAAACATAGCATAAACCTTTGAAAAACAAGTAAAAACAAAAGATATAAAGAAGATAAAAATACCTACAAAGAGAAATAAAAATAGGATAAATTGTAATATAAATGCCAAAAAAAATTCAATAAAAGAAAATTATAAAATTAGGAAGACAAGATACAAACTCGGCACTTGCTAATTTTCCAACCATCATCTCTATTCAAATTATTGTGCCTTCATTCAATTTCAAGGGTTTTTTCGATGATGGTAATGACTAATAGTAGCAATGACTTGGGTCTCCTCAATGCAAATATGATGCTTATTTTTTTGCATGTTTTGCTAAGGCATAGTGGCCGGTCGTGCATAATTGATGTCAGCTATATGCTCATGAATCTTTTGATTAATCCAACGCCCAGTCTCACGTACACCTACATAGGGAATGCCACAAGACCAATGGATAACATAAACACCTTTCATACTTTTAGGGTCCACCCAATCTTTTATAAATTTAAAAAGCTTATAACATTATAATAATTTTTTACTAGTATTTGAACTTTGATTTTCATATATTACTTTTTAAATTTCATATATTACTTCATAATATGACCATGGCCAATGGTACTTGATTCTCATGTATTACTTCATAACATAACCGTAGCCAATTGAACTACCTCTATAGACTATTATTAATAAAATTTTATTACTAATTTCACGTATTACTTCATAGTATTACCATGGCCAATTATACTTGATTTTCATGTATTACTTAGTAACATAACCATGGAAAATTGAACTACCTCAATAAACTATTATTAATACTTTTTTTATTAATAATCTTAATCAATCGTAGATTTATGATTTATGGATATACTTGCTGACAACATCCAAAGCAATCCCTCCAATGTGGCTATCATACAAGCACGAATTTTTATTGCATTTGCCAAACAACAAGTACATATACATATTGTATTTTTATTTGCGTAAAATATCTAATTAACGATAAACGATCAAAAAACCCTAAGCTGTGAGAACACTTTAAAAATCCAGCAAACAAAATGTCCTCAATTTAATCCGGAGCAATCGATAGACCTCCATTATTTGTACAAATAAAACATTTAGCAAGGAATTTATAGACAAAATTGAATGAAATGTGGACACCTTTTGCTTTACAGAGACATACGCACGATTGACGCCAACCTAGGTTTTATTATTATTTGAATTATGTAGAAATAAACCATTTACCATTGAATTTACAGAGAATATAACAAAACCTGTATATTTTTTTTGCTCTACGGACGGTCCTCCATAATTTCGATATGCGAGGGTTCAGAAAGATATCATGTACGGAATGATTTTGTTGAACAGAAAAGAACCTAACCGAAATGAATTAACAGGTGCAGTTGTGGGAGGGCGTGATCGCTATGGTGAGTTTGACGATAGTAGGGCAGATTCGACAAGCTTGAGCTCACAACGTATATCGATGTTCTTCCTCTCATGGGAGTCGTAGCTAAGCTCCACAGTAACAGCATGGAATCACTGATTTAAATCCAAAAGGTTATGCTAGTCATCCTGCATTGGGAAGCATCCAGAAAGGGGATCCTGAATTAACCCCAAATATTGCAGCCTTCCTGCATAGCAGTAACCCATAACCATCTCAAGCACGTTGCAGCAACACAGACGTATAGCACGGCTTAATTGAAATGATTGAATGAAATGGAAGGAGGAACGAAACAAACGGAAGGTTTCTCGGAAGGGAAAATGTCATTGAATTAATTTATTATATTAAAAACCAAATTTAGTAAACTAAAAACCAACGAGCGAAAATGCTCCAAATTAGGGTTTAAAATAAATTTGAATGAATTCCAACCATTCACGAGATGATTCAGACATGTCATTTGCATGATATTCGAATACCATTTGCATGATATTCGAATACAGGTGGGGAAATAAATTTGAACGAATTCCAACGATCTCTTAGATGGTTCAGACATGCCATAGCATGATATAAGAAATCTGGGTGGGGAGGATGACAGTATTCTGACAGCTGTATAATCAGTGACAATAGTGTTGTATAGTTAGTGACAACAATATTCTGATTCTAACATGGATGGGAACATTATTTTGATAGAGACGTGTCATAGCATGAGATTCTAATCCTATATAGTATTACAGTGACAATTAATATATCATAGTATGAGTTCACTCACGTGGGGAGGATGACAAAAATATTTTGATAATTATATATGACAATAGTATTCTAATTCCAATCTTGGTGGGGAAGATGACAATGATATTCTAATAGAGAGACATGTCGTAGCATGAGATTTAAACTATACAGAAAGTGACAATAGTAGACATATCATGTAGTGAGTATTAGAATCAAGAGTGAGGAAGATGACAATAATATTCTGACAACTATATAGACAGTGACAACAGTGTTAATATTCTAATTTCAACTTAGGTGGGGATGATGACAACAATATTCTGACTGACAGACATGTCATAGCGTGAGATTCAAACTATACAAATATTGACAATAGTAGACATATCATAGCATTAGTATTCAAAACCCT
The DNA here is from genome assembly GCA_000404065.3 of Pinus taeda. NCBI lineage: Eukaryota > Viridiplantae > Streptophyta > Pinopsida > Pinales > Pinaceae > Pinus > Pinus taeda. Next base: position 53,103 of record APFE031185441.1, read on the forward strand.
GAGATTCAAACTATACAAATATTGACAATAGTAGACATATCATAGCATTAGTATTCAAAACCCAGAGGGAAGGATGACAACATAGACAGTGACAACTATATAGAAAGTGACAACAATGTTAATATTCTAATTTCAACCTATGTGGGGATGATGACAACAATATTCTCACAGACAGACATGTCATAGCGTGAGATTCAAACTATACAACTATTGACAACAGTATTCTGACAACTATATAAACAATGACAACAATATTCTTAATATTATGATTACGAGGATGACAACGATATTCTCAGAGACAAACATGTCATAGCATGAGATTCAAACTACACAAATATTGACAAATATATACATATCATAGCATGAATATTGGAACCCAACTAAAAAGTGTTGCAACTACTACACACCTACATGTGGACTCTTAGTTAGAGCATGTGACTACATGCAAGATTCCTTTTGCATGATTTACTCCTTGATTTGATCCTTCTTTAACTCCGCAACTAGTTAGTTCCTCTGCATGATTTACTCCCTTATTTGTTCCTTCTTTCACTCCGCAACTGGCTAGTTCTCTTCGGAACTTGTTGTAGGTGTTGAGTCTTCTCATTGATCACCACTATGGTGCATTACCTTGGGATCTTCACCTAGTAATGTTATAACATGAGCATTGTAACCTATTTTCTATGAACCATTCTTTTGTTCTTTCGATTTTCTTTTAGTGTTTTCGCTCTGCAAAGCTGTGTGTTCAACCTTTACTAGCTAGATTCATCTGTGTAGGTTTTCTAACACATTTACATGGTATCAGAGCTCACAGGTTGCTAAATAAAAGGTGCACCAGTATTTTATTTTGCAGGTATTACAGCTTGGAGATCGAAGATCAACAGAAAAATGGAGTTTCCCAAAGCATCGATCCTAACACCGTACAACTATCACTAATGGAAGGACCAAATGGCTCGATATCTTCGTTGTAAAGGGTTGCACAAGATTACCATGGCTACAAAAATAGAACCCACTTAGGCCATAGAGAAATCCAAGTACCTCAACCGTATGGATGAGGCCCACGGATCCATATGTATGTGCATCTCTCTTGAGTTGCAGTTTCATCTATCTGCCTACAATACTCCCAATGAGATTTGGAAAAAGGTTGAAGATCTCTACAGGAAACAGGATGAGATGAAAGGACATCTGCTCGAAGTGGAGCTACTGTCATTAGATCCACGAAAGTATGATAGAATTCAAGACTTCTTCACCAAATATAATGATCTATTGCTGCAACTCAAGGGTTGTGGAATTGACAAATCCGAGGAGGAGAGTCACCGAGTTCTCTCTATTATGTCAAAGCCCGGACTAGAATACTCCATCTTTGTGTCTACATTTCATTCAGTGAGGCTCGTAACAGGTAAATCTTACACTATGCCTTCTCTCGAAGAATTTATGGAGTCCCTTATTTTTGAGTAAGATAAACTCATTGGCATGGGGAAAATCAAACCTCCAAAAGTGCATGCACTTGTTGTGCATGATGGCAGCCATAATAAAAATCACAGTTCTGATTCAAATCAGAAAATCCAGCAGCTAAAAGACAAGGGAAAAGCGCATTCCCATCCAAAGAAGGAAGGGTACACCAAGCCCTTCAATGACTCCTCTAACTCGAGAAATGAGAAAGGGAAGAAAGGAAACATATGCACCTACTGTCAAAGAATATTCCATCCAGAATCCTCTTACATGAAGAAAGAAATTGACCAAATGGCAGAAATCCTTTAGAAGCACAACCTTGGGGACCACATCCCTCAGGGTGCTAAGAAGAAAACTGAGGATCTGCCATACGGGAAAGGTAACAATTTTCATGCTCTAGTTGCAATTAATTCTTCTCCTCATGCATGAATTATAGATTCTGGTGCATCACATCATATCGTTTCTGCAAAGGAAGTCTATTCTTCTTTGGATGCATGCAAAGGACCTCGCATCCTCGTGGGAGATGACTCACCTATTGAGGTCACCAGAAAAGGTAGAGTGGAACTTTTACACGAAAGCTTTGAAGATGTGCTTCATGTTCCAAAACTTTCAGTAAACCTGCTTTCAGTTTATCAGATCACTCATTCTGGCACTGGAAAGAGAGTGGAATTCACTTCAGATGTAGCGAACATATATGACCTACATAGCAGCTCCAAAATTGTAACCGGTGAGGTAAACAATGGAGCCAGACTCTATACATTTTCTGAATTTATTGAATCTGAATCCTCCTTATTGTTTACACATGCTGATAATAGTAGTAGGCTTTGGCCCGAGAGATTTGGTCACTTAAATTATAGGTATATGTAGCAGCTAAGCAAGAATGAGATGGTGGAAGGCTTGCCAAATATCAGTTTCTCCAAAGGAGTTTGTGAAGGGTGTGTCCTTGGCAAATATCCTAGAGAAAAGTTTGACACCGGCAAGACTCACAGAGCATCCTCTCGTCTAGATCTGATCCGTAGTGATCTCATGGGGCCTTTTTCTCATCCTTCCATCGATAAAGCAAGGTATGTGCTTACATTTAATGATGATTTCTCACGGTATACTTAGGTGTATCTTCTCAGGAACAAATCTGAAGTTTTTGAGCACTTTGAAGATTTCAAAGCACTAGTTGAGACACATTCAGAGAGAAAGATGAAAGCCCTCCGTACAGACAATGGGGGGGAGTATGTTAACAAAGCACTTCAGAACTTTTGCCTTCAGTTCGGCATAGAGTTGCAGTACACAGTTCCATACACTCCGCAGCAGAATGGAGTTGCTAAGAGAAAGAACCGATCTCTCAAAGAGATGGCTTCCTGCATGCTACATGCTAAGTCACTACCTCATAAGCTATGGGCCGAAGCACTTAATTGTGCTAACTACATCCAAAACAAATCTCCTCATAGGTCTGTCAAGGATCAGACCCCCTTTGAGGCTTGGAGCAGCACTAAACTGGAGGTCACCCACTTCCGTGTTTTTGGCTCCAGAACATGGGCCAGGATCCCGTATGAAAAGAGGAAATCTCTTGATCCACGGAGTATTGAGTGCATCTTTGTTGGATACCCTGATGGTGTGAAGGATACTAACTCCTGATTCCCTCTACAGACAAGCTCATCATTGAGCGAAGTGTCAAATTTGAGGAAAGTCTCTCGCATGCACCTCAATCACCACATGCAGACACCTTTTATCTACCTAATGTCTGAGATGATGACTTAGTACACTCAGATGCAGAGACAGAGCATGCAGATGCTGCGGTAGAGCATGCAGATGTAGAGACAGAGTCTTCAGATACAAATCTAGTGCATGCATATGATGATCCACATCCAAGCCCAGATCGAGCTTCCAACAGTGAATCATATTCCCCTGTCACAAATCAGAGAACAAGGAGCTTACGTGAGATATATGCACAAGACCAACCAGCTGCTAGAAATGGTCTTGTGGGGGATAATTCTGATCTGTAGAGGACTAGCTCAGAGTTTATTGAGCCTCCTCTTGTCCTCGTTGCCACTGAACCATCGCCGTCCTGGCATTGTCATTTGGTTCAGTCTTCTAATCCACAATCTTATGCTGAGGCTGTTGGGCATCCATCTTGGGAGTCTGCCATGGAGGAGGAGTATAACTCCATGCTCGAGAACCGGACTTGGGATCTGGTCCCCCTTCCTTCAGGAAGGAAACTTGTCCGATGCAAATGGGTCGATAGGACCGAGAGTGATGCAAATGGGCAAATCACCAGACCGAAAGAAAGGCTAGTAGCAAAGGCTTCCAACAAGTGCATGGCATTGATTATGACGAGACCTTTGATCTAGTAGCAAAGATGGATTCCATGCGCCTTACACTTGCCATTGCGGCTGCCTAGGGGTGAGAAGTACATCAGATAGATGTGAAGAATGCCTTTCTTCACGGAGACCTATCTGACGATATCTACATGGAGTAGCCACATGGTTTCATTCACGATTCATCTTTGGTCTGCAGACTGAAGAAATCTCTCTACGGCCTTAAGCAGGCCCCGAGAGCTTGGTATGCGAGGATGGATTCTTTTCTCTTATCACAAAACTTTGAAAGATGTAAGTTTGATCCTAATGTTTACATGCTCAGGACACATGATTCTCTTCTTATCTTAGTTTTGTATGTGGATGATCTCCTAATCACTGGCAGCTCGGCTTCAGCCATTGCTACAATTAAGAGGGCCTTGCATGATAGGTTCTTGATGACGAACATGGGTCCATTACACTTCGTTCTTGGTCTTGAGATCAGCTAGGATGCCATAGGCATCAAACTCTCTCAGGTTAAGTATGCACGAGATCTCCTCGAGAGATTTCGCATGACTAACTGCAAGCCAACACCAACTCCTTTTCTGTCTGGGGTCCGCCCTGAGGATGGAGGTGACACTCCATTAGTTGACAACACTCTCTATTGACAGCTAGTCGGGAGCTTATTGTACCTCACCCACTCCAGACCAGATCTCTCATATGTAGTAGGGGCAGTTTCCAAATACATGCAGGAGCCGCATGAGCTACACTGGAATGCTGCCAAGCGCATCCTCCGATATGTGTAGGGCACCATCACCTTCGGGATATGTGAATCTCCTTGGCTTCATAGATTCTGATTGGGCAGGAGACAACATTGATCGCAAGTCCACCTCCGGATATTCACTCGGTCGAGGATCTAGTCCTATCTGTTGGTCGAGCAAGAAGCAGGGTGCTATTGCTCTCTCTTCAGTTGAGGCCAGGTACAGAGGACTAGTCAACATCACCATTCAGGCTCTGTGGCTACAACACTTCCTCACTGAGTTGGGCGTCTAGTTCCACCAGCACATTGTCATCAGGTGTGACAACCAGAGCACTCTCAAATTTTGCAGGGATCTAGTACAGCGGCATCGGACGAAGCACATAGAGATCCGTATGCACTACATCAGAGACTTAGTACATGATCGAGTCATTAATTTGCAGTTCTGTCCTTCAGCAACACAGACTGCAAACATCTTCCCCAAGACAGTCATTGAGCAGAAGTTTCGCTCTCTACGTGATCACCTTGGAGTGAAGGACACAGTTGTTAGCAATTGTCTTTTCTTTTGATTACATTGTATTTTGAGTGGGGGGTTTTCCCACGAGGTTTTCCTTCTTTCCTCAATTTTAGTACAAGTTCCACTGTATTTTGGGTGACCTTCGGCCTTAGTTGCCAGGTCCCATTTTTTATTTTTCCCCATAGTGGTGTTCAGGGAGGGTGTTGGAACTACTGCACACCTACATGTGGACTCTTAGTTAGAGCATGGGACTACATGCAAGATTCCTTTTGCATGATTTACTCCTTGATTTGCTCATTCTTTAACTCGACAACTGATTAGTTCTTCTGCATGATTTACTCCTTCTTTCACTCTGCAACTGGCTAGTTCTCTCCGGAACTTGTTGTAGGCGTTGAGTCTTCTCATTGATCACCACTATGGTGCATTACCTTGGGATCTTCACCTAGTAATGCTATATCATGAGCATTGTAACCTATTTTCTATGAACCATTCTTTTGTTCTTTCCATTTTCTTTTAATGTTTCTGCTCTGCAAAGCTGTGTGTTCAACCTTTACTAGCTAGATTCATCTTTGCAGGTTTTCTAACACATTTACCAAAAAACTCACAACAATATCCTAACAACTATATAGATAACCTGGGTGGGGATTATGAGAGAAGAATATATCATAGCATGAAAATCTAACTATATAAACTCACAACAATAGACGTATCAGAACATGAAATTGGAACTATACAGCCCGTAACAACAATAATCTAACAAATCTCATAATACCGACACACATGTCATAGTATGAAATTTGAACCATGGTGAGGAAAAACACTACAGAAAGTCCCCACCACAGGCCTACACTCCTTGATTACACTGTACATGCATTGAATATAGTTCCTAGTCGAGACTCATGTAATCCGAGGTTTGATTTTGAGCAACTTGCCATTCTTAGTGAAACAAATCCACCCAGACCCGGCGGCTTCAGATGGGTTTGGGCGAGAACCACGTAAATATACATTCACTAAAAAAAATTACGACTTCGACTATTACCATGGATGCGTCAGATCTTGCGCACACGGATACGATTCTTTTGAGCACAGTCGCCGTTTGCTCGTCTGAGCCCTTGCTGAGCGCCTGCCGCTTTTTTTGCTGACTCGCCCATGGACGAATTAATCATCCCATTCAGAAACTGATCCGACTACAATTGATTTATCTTCCTCTTATTTGAAGCAGCTGCTAATCGCCCATAAATCTGGTGTTCTTCCCATCCTTTCCCCAACTCGTTCATGAGAATTAGGAGGCTGCCGGGAAACTGCACGGCTGGAGTCTGTATTAACAGATCTTGGACACAATATTCTGAAATTGAAATTGTCTTCATTTCGATTTTCTGGAGTGAATCTCTACGCGACCAAAAGGAAAAAGGCTTTAGAACTTCTGAGTTTTGAAGCCTAATTCAATCCCAAAACCTGAAGTACCTGGCTTCCGTCAACGCGAGTCAACTGTTGTTTTTCCCGATACCTGATTTGCTTCAGCAAATCGTCACAGTTACTAATCATGCGCTTCAATATAGAGTTGAGCTTGCGATTCTCCTCTTCTAGGCGATTGATCTCAGTTACAAGTATTGTCATTGCATGAATTACATGCCGTTCTGTAAGATACAGAACTGCCATTTAGATCATAAATAAATAAACAACAGTGGCCGTGATTTTTTTTTTAAGAATACCTTGTGTTTGTGGTCTTCCATCTCATGTACGTTGTTTTTCATACCGTGTTCTCAAATAGCCGAAATTTTGGTATGATTTTTGTTAAAATTTGTTAGAATTTTTTTTGAAATTTACTCGTTCTTATTATTTTAAAATATTAAAAAATAGTAGGAGGTTGTTTTGGAAAGTCGAATTGCCCATCGGTATCATTTTGAGAGGTTACAAAAATAGTGGAAATTTTGGTATATTTTTTTAAAATTTGTTTGAATTTTTTTGAAATTTATTTATCGGTATTATTTTGAAAGGTTACAAACATTAGTGAAAATTCTAGCCTGAAATATGTTAAAAAAATTGAAATTAAAATTGGATTTTTAAATTTATTTCTACCATAAAAGCAATTCAAACAATTTCATCATCTATATTAAAAAAAAAAAAAACTTTACGGACGAGTTTCTAGCTTATGTAAACAACGCTCATCTTGACCATACAGTAAAGTCTTGTACTTCATTCTTATTCTGGAAATTTTAGTGATAAGTTTTTATAGTCTGAAATTTATCAGTGAAAATTTGGTTTCTTTGATTTAAAATTCGGCAAAACCAGAGTTCACCTTATAACTAAACGGTCTTTCCATTTTCTACCTGTGTAATAATTATTAATGGAACAGTAATTTGGTGTTAAACACCTTTCAGAGTAAGATTCCATTCCCGTTATGTGCATCAAAATTCCACACACGCCGGCCGTGTTTCATTTTGATATTTGTAGAACATTGACTTGTCTTGCACCTTGCCAATTTTCTGCTCAACAGCCATGGGTTGTAAAAACTGAAACGACCACACAACTTGTCACGTCAAGCCATAAAGCCGGCTTCTAGATCTTATTCCAATAAAACTTAAGTAGATAGACGACAAAGCACCACTTTAAAGAGTTATTTATAGATTTGATTAGTGCACCTCCCACATCGGAATGCAAAATTTGTAGGAAAGTCAAGGTAGTGATCAAATTGTTGTGGTAATGTCAGCTAGTCATCCCACGATTTAACCAAACTTAACCCAACTGAAATTTGTTAGCAGATGTTAATTAATAATAGATGAGACTCTTTTGTTTATTTTATTAAAGCATATATATTCTATTCTCTTCCGGTTTTGAAGGATTATTCTATTAAGAGGAAACATGCCCTCTTAATCATTAGGCCCACTATGACATTTTAGGAACAAACATGTACTCTTAATCATTATGTCCACTCAAGCTGTGGAAAGAGTTTCATGCTAAGTCTACGAAGAAATATACTTGACCGAGAAGTTAAGTGTCTAGATCAAAGCTTATACTAGCCAGTGACAATTTAAACAAAAAAACATTTTCAATTAAACGTATGCTATAATATCTTGGAATCCATAGACATATAGTTATCGGAGTGAGCACCAAGAAACTAGATTAAAACAAAGACATATTAGAGTAATATGTATGTGACATCCAATAGTGTCCAAAATTCTACAAAAAATATAACTATGTGCTACAAACGGACTGTCATCCATGGTTACAAAATGTGTGGAGAGAACAAGGAAAACTATAGCAGAAACAAGAAAAATGTCCCGAAGAATATAACCAACATATTATTTTGAAAACTGGAGTTGTTTATGAGCAAAAGTTGTAGATAGAAGATCAGTAGAAGATTATGCAAAAATCCAAATCTAGTTGTAGTTGGGGAATGGGAAATCTCCACACCTCGTTAATTGCAAACATGATGTTCTTCATAGAATATCTGACCTTCCTCCATGGAGAGAGCTTGTTTAGACAATTTATTGGTCTCGATATTCCATTCTTGGTGTATATGTTGAAAGGTAAGGGTATGGAAATAACCCTTAATAATATTGATCCTATCCATCCAATGACAAAGAGAGATCACTTAAAGATGACTTCTTCCAACTATCCATTCAATAACACACTTGCAATCCCAAAAAAATTGGAAAGGGTCCAAATTCATGGATGCAACGAAATAAAACAAAGCCCAACAAGCCATAACCTCAGCTTTGGTATTGGATCTTGGTCCAATATTCAACTAGATATGGAAAGACATGTTGCTAGGGGTAAAAATAATATCTCCCCCTCCACAGATACCAACCTAAGTTGTGCCAGCAAAGAAGCCTCAATTGCATGAGTGTGGGCTTGGAGGAGAGTCAATGGGAAAGCCCAAGTGTGATTCAAAGGTTGAAATTAATATTTGAAAAAAACCAAGAATATAAGATAGGATACAATATAGATTAATCAGATGATCCTCAAAACCAAAGTTGTTATGCATCTTCCATATGCCCCTTGCAATGAAAATGGGCAAAGATTTAAACATGCCCACTAAGAAAAATGGCAAGCTAAGCCACCAAGTCTTCAGGAAGCAGACTCACACGGACAAATACCTTCACTCAGATTCCCACCACCACCCGAAGCAAAAAGTAGGTATCATCAAAACCCTAGCTACCAGAGCCTCAAGAATCTCAGACCCAGAACATTTAGAAGAAGAGCTCAACCACCTCTACAAAGTTTTCATAAACAATGGCTATGAGAAAAACATTATCCATAAAATTATCAAAAAATCCACAACCAATAACCAAAAAAGGAAAACCCTAGAAAACCCTAGAATCTCCTTACCCTATATTAAAGGCATCACAGACAAAATATCCAGAATTCTCACCAAGCATAACATTATGGTGGCCTTCACTCCCCCTAACACCATCAAAAACATGTTAAACTCCGCCAAGGACCTAATAGAACCAAAAAATCTCAAAGGTGTTTATTCAGTTCCTTGTTCTTGTGGTAAAAAATATATAGGGGAAACAGGAAGATCATTCGGCATTAGGTTAAGAGAACATATTAATGATATTTCAAAAAATAGATTAGAAAAATCAGGTCTAGCTGAGCATGCATGTTCGTCCTCTCACTATATCTGCATAGAACACGCAAAATTAATTCATAAAGAAGACCATTACTTAAAAAGAAGGGTGAAGGAAGCTATAGAAATCGAAAAAACCTCTAATAACATGAATAGAGATGATGGCCTTAAGCTAAGTAACACATGGAAGCCCCTAATAAATAAAACAAAAAAAACCCTAATCAATCATTTTACACAATAAAATTAAAATATAATAAATAAATAATCAAAATTAATAACAGCAATATTCTATATTATATATTAATAATAAAATAAAGCATAATAATAATATTATAAATAAACATAATTAAATAAAATATAAAATAACAATCATAACATAACTAAGACAATTATATATATTCAAATACATGAATACATATATACATATATAAAAATAATAACAAATATAATAACAACATTAATATATTAATAACAAATATTAAATAAGCATTAATACCTAATCAATTAAACATAAACACATATATAAATAATAATAACAATCATAATAATAACGTTTATATAATAATAACAAATAGTTAATAACATTAATAGTGAACCAATTAAATAAATATAATTAAGAGTGATTAATTATAGCAAATAATAATTAAATAATAACACATATCCAAATAATTATTTTAATAATAACATAATAATAGATAGAATTCAAAAACATATTAAAAATAGATATTTATATAATAAAAATAATATATAAGTCATCAATTTAAAAATAAATAAATAAATAAATAAAATAATAATTAATATATAATTTAATTAATAATAATTAAATTCAATAAAATATAATTAATAAATAATAATTAAATAATAAGTATAATTAAAATAATAATTATAATTAAAGAAATAAATCATAATTAAATAATAAAATAAATTAATTAATCATTATCAATCTAAATATATTTTAATAATATAAGTTAAATAAATATTAATCAAATAAATAATCGAATAAATAAATTAATAATAATAATAAAATAAATATAATTAAATAATAATAATAATAAAATAAATAAATTAAGAATTAAATAATAATAATTAAAATAAACAAACATAATTAAATAAATAATTAATCAACTAATATTCATTTAAATAAATATTCAAATAATTAATTAATTAGCCGACCAAAAACAATAATAACAAAATTAAAAACCTTTCAACTATTAATAAGGCTCTGAAATTCATTCTCTCTTCTCAAATACGATCTCATTGCCCTGATGATGGACTCACCAAGTTAGTCTGAAACGTTGGTTTCATAACTGATCACAGGTTTTCCACAAATTCAATAAAATGCCCATCTTATGTTCCCACCAAAAGAGACAAGATTCAAAGGGAAACAAAGGTCCTCCATCTACAATATTAAGTGGTCCAAGTACTTCAATCCAAAGAGCGTTTGGAAAAGTACATCGAAAAAATAAATGATCAATAGATTCAACTTCATTTGAGGAGATGACAAAGATATTAGGCCCACTAAAACCCCTAAGAAGCAAGTTGTCCCATGTGAATTTCTTGTTCTCCATGGTTAGCTAAATAAAACATATGAGTTTAAGGGAAATAGGTCAATGTCAAATCTTCCTATGTCACCAATAACCCTAGGATGCGAAGTACAAGTAGTGATAACATTCTATGCTAGGCTAGTAGTAATTCTGCCTGAGGAGGAATTCCACCATCAAACAATAGTATCCTCCTCAGAAGACATAATAAGATCATTTAAAACCATATTTTTCACATAAGAGTCCCTTTCCTTTGCCAAAGGACCCTAGAGTCCCTTGTCAGAAGAGGATTTCCACCTGCCAAAGAAAATGACGTGCGAGGAAGGAAGGAAAGCATGACAAAGCCTAGAGCCACCCTAAACATTAAGTTAGGAAGTAAGCTCATGCAATAATAGATAACACCTCCGAGGAAGGAAAGAAAGCATGACAAAGAATAGAGACACCCTAAACATTAAGTTAGGAAATATACTCATATAATAATAGATAACAAAAGGAAACTCATATAATAGTGTATTTCGATAGTTTAGCGAGCTTACCATTACCCACCTTCCAAATGAGCTATTTAGTAATCGAGGGAACAAAATCCACCAAACCCCTCCAAATGTTCAAACATAAAATATATTTCTACAACTCATAAGTCCATAGCCACAACAAAACTGGTCTCTTGTGAAGATATTTCTCTGAAATAGTATAACTCCAAATACCAGTACCGATAATTTCCTACCAAAAGTTTTTCATAGCAAGGGAAAGGCCAAAGCACTATAAGTTTTTGAACCCCTAGCCCCCAATACATTTAGCTCAAGATATCCCACTTGACCAAGTGGCAACTAACATGGTTTCCCTTTCCATACCATAGGAAATTACACATAAATCGGTGAATTTTTCTAATAGTTGATTTGGTAATCTTTGAGAGAATGAGCCAATAGACAGGTATGCTCTCTAAAACCAATTTGACCAATGTCACCCTACCACCAAGAGAGGGTCATCAATAGCACTGGTTGTTTATCATGATTTCAATCCACTTAATTAACTAGTTCCAATCCTCCACATGATATTAATTAGGTTTTAGATGATAACCCAAGTAAAAAAATCGCTAATCCAGAGAGGCCACTTTATAAGGGATAAAAGATACAATATAGGAGATGGACTAAAATAAAAAAATGTTATTTTAAAAAAAGGCATTTTTTTTTTTGACTAATCAACATTCCTTTAGCAGAGAAGAAGGTTGAAAAAATACGATTGAAGGTGTTCCATTCTACTATCATTCCATCACGAGAGATTATAACTTCATCAATAAACAAAAGACGAGTTAAGAAGATAGATTTAGTCACATATACCAATTTGATGCACCCTTCTCTCTTTATTGAGATAGTCCTCCTGCTTAATCCTAAAATAAGTAAGAGGAATAATAATGGCGAGAGAGGAAACCCGTGCCTCAAACCTCTAGATGTAGGGAAAAAAAGATGAAGGAGGACCATTGATAAGCACAACAAAATTTGAAGAAGTGATGCATGCCACAATCTAGTTGGTACCAAAGGGTTCAGACTAATGTGAAGAAGTAGTAGTCTGATAAAATTCGAGTTCATTGAGTCATATGGCTTAACAAAGTCCATCTTAAGAATAAGTGGACAACAATTTTCGATCTTGATAAAATGCAGTGTCTCCTATGTTGACCCAATGGCATCATATATCAATCGCCCAAAAGGAAGCGGAATTTCTCCAAGGAAAGAGAAGAGAGAACATTCTTGAGCTTGTTTGATAGTATCTTTACAACCACCTTGTAAATGAGGTTGTGGAGAGAGAATGAGTGATAGCCATTGAAAAAATGAGGCTTGGAGAATTTGGGAATAAGAGCTAAACAAGTAGACTTAATAGCCCTAGTCACCTTCCTTTTCAATTTGACCTCCTCCACAACATGTAACATATCATTCCCAATCAAGTCAAAAAAGGATATATAAAATTCAACAGGCTAGTCATAATACCAGGACTCTTGTCCTTGGAAAAATATTTGAGAATCACTTTTATCTCCTTCAAAATTACAGGATCACCAATTCTAATAAAGTCGTCTTCTGAAAATATTCTAGGGAAATATTGAATGACTTGAACTTGGTCCTTGATTAGACAATCCCTAGTATCCCTAAAAAGCCTAGAGAAATGAACCCTAACAATCCTATCCAAATCATGTTGGGAACAATGAGACTTACCCTCATCATCCGATGTATCTCAAACATAATTCTTATTCCTGTGATGAGAGGAAAAATTATGGAAGAATTTAGTATTCCCATCATCCCCCATTATCCAAAGTGCCTTACTTTTAATATGCCAACAATCCTCCTCTGCTCTAAGTAGGTGAGATTTCTTTTCAGCTAAGGAGTTCATCTTACATTTGAGAGCTTTTGGAAAACCTAAGAAAATGAAAGATGATTGGTATGTTTTAATAATAGACTCAATGACTTCTAGATCTTGATATTGCTCTCGAATATAAGAACAAGCGTAGGATTTAAAATGAAATTTTAAATGTTTCATTTTAGAGACCTGGGAATCCATAGCCGAAAAGGAAGGATCACCTTGGTAATTTTTCCAATGATCGTGAACCAAAGCAATAAAAGAATGCTCCTTGAGCCAAGAGTGGTTGAATTTGAAGGGAATATTCAAGTGGGAAACATTGAAATCCAATTATAAGAAAATACAAAATAGTTAAAGAAACCTCCTGGCATATCCATGATCGATATTTTCCCAGTTTGGAATTTTCTATCAAGAATTTGTCCAATTCTTTAACAACACCATCACTTCCTGAAGGTTCATTCCTCTAGGTGGAACCAAGGGGTATAGGGAAATGATCTATATGATTTGAATCTAGGATAATTTGAGAGATTACTTGGGGAAAAGTATACGCATGTGAATTCACTTCCAGATTTCACTAGAATAAGTTGTGAAGTTTAAATCTCTTGCGAAGCTATGGGATTGTTCATTGAGTAAACCATTGTTAGCAAGGTGTTTCCAAAAATCCTCCATTAGGGGGAATTTTTAGGTCTAAAATGAGCCTCCTAAGGAAAATTTACAACCAAAATAAACTTTATAAGAACTAATAGCATTCAAGATGATGATGTCAACCGTGGGGGATGATTCACCATTTTTGGAGTAAAAAAGTAAAAATAAAAACAATAAAATAATAAAATTGTTCTTTCAACTCATATTTTCAACTTATCTCCCTAAGGTTTTACTCACATTTTGAGCAAGAGTACTCATTGGATGCAAAATTTAATTCCTCGTCCAAGGAGTACCCATGCTGCATACTTTTGATCAACCCTCCTACATGGAAAATGACAAATACATGGAAAAACGTGATTGCAATCATGTTTTTCATGTATTTCTCTTTCTTCGTGTAGTAGGGTCCATCGAAAGTATGCAACATGGGTACTCCTTGGATAGGGAATCAAATTTTCATCCAACGAGTGTTTCCACTTGAAATTTGAGTAATCCCATAGGGAGATAAGTCGAAAATATGAGTTCAAAAGTAGTTTTTTGGTTTTTCCCTCTAGAATTTGATTATGTAATCTAATCTTATTTTATTATTTCCACTATTATTTTATAACTTATTTAGGAGGCCCATTTTAGACCTCAAAATTTCCCTAATGCCTATTCTAGTAGGGACCATAACAATTTACCAAAGTAACTAGTACATCTAGACCCCTGAGATGTCCTTCCAAGGTAATATCAACCATGGAAGAGTATGATTATAGTGTAGCATCTTGGCGGTTCCTGAGGATAGTCATACCCCTAGATTTACCCTTTGCATTCACAAAAAATATACACCAGTTTGGAAAAAAATTATGGAGAGATTCCCTAGTCTTCTCTCCAAAAACCATGGTTTCATGAAAAAACATAATCGAAGTGAACTGTAGAGACACCAGCTTTCGAGGGCATGTATTTTAGGAGGGCCCCAAACTCCCCTAATATTCAAGGACATAATAATATTTGGGAGCCATATTAGAAGGGCATTATTTCTCCAAGGGCCTTGGATGATTTAGATCCATTTGAAAAGTCTATGAGAGGAACACCCTAAGATACAAAGTCACAAGCAAGCTCTTTTTGTTGGCGTTTTCCTTCCGAGTCATGACATTATTGAATGAGGAGAGGGAACAATTATGGGAAGAAGTATTGGGTGCAGGAGAAGGAAAGGATGGGATGGTAGCAAGTTTTAATAAGGTTTGGTATGGAGTGTCTACAAAGAATGGTGTCAGCTTATCGTAGATCCCCTCCTCGAGCCCTTCTGGCAATAAGGGTTAATCAGGGCAAGAGACCAAGCCTTCAGAGTAGCAGAGGAGGAATTGTTATTAGTAAGACCAATCATAAATAAGGTGGATCTGTGAGTACTATAGGAGTGTAGGATGGGTTTAATGCGATGGGTTAGATTAAAAGGTTAGGAAATGGAAGGAGAGGGATCCCATGTTTAGGGACAAGGAATTTCACATAGTGTGCCTGAAAGGGATAGAAAACAAGGGACTTAAGATTTGTCAGACAAGGGATTAGGGGAAGAATTAGCAAGGCTATCCAACAATATAATGTCATCAATTGAGATAAATAGAATGAGCTTACTAGGTAATGTGCCCAATAGGGGCTAACAAACCTGAGGAGGCGGTGAAGAGAGAATCGATCTAGAGGAGAGTGCCTAAAGAAATTCACTATTGGAAATATATTCACTACTGAGACAGGGGGTGAATCAGTAGTGATGGACTTTGTATCAATTTCACCAATTTAAATAATTTTCCACAATTTCAATTAACCATGCACATTGAAAACATTATATCGTAAAAACATATAAGAAGCAATAAATTGAAATCATAACAATCATGAATAGTCACCATGAGAAAAACAAGCATGCACAAACAAGAACACAATTATTTCTAGTGGAAACCCTTTTAGGAAAAAACCACCGTGTTGGTGATATGCTGCTCAATTCTTTTATTATTTTGTTGAGAAAATTGAACATGGATTAGCAACACCCATAGCCTGAATAATTGGCTTTCTCTACAATATATTGCCATCTATCAATTCGTAAATATGTTTCTCTTGCAGATCTATGGACTACCATCCATTGGAAGCTTCCATAACCAACGATCCTTGTGCAACCATCATTGGACTTCCCAAATCCTATTAGATGGATAAAACACTTCCTATCACTGAATCGTCCAAATCATTGTCTCTACTAAAGCCTGCATGCATTCACTTCCTCCATGTGAACCATGTTTCACAATCTTTCATATTGGGTTCTAAATTCGCTCAACATGAGAAACCCAACAGCTCTAGAATTATGCTCATAAATATGAATCACAAATATAACCCAGAGGAGGGAATTTCTTCATTTCAACTGTCACCAAAACACTGCTCACAACCACACAACATGTTGCCAATTTTTTTCCACAACCAATACAAAAATTTTGAATCCTCTTCTCAAATCTATCTTTGATTTATGCTCATAAATATTTGATATATATCTACATAAGATATGTGTGAAATTGTTGCATATTCTACTCACTCATAATGCTCTCACAATAGCATACTTACTCACTCTCCAAGCAACCAACCAAATAGACTCACAACCTTCTTTTATTTATCATTTTTCTTAGATGATTATCTTAATTAATGCTACAGGTTATGGAGCACTCAACAATATTTTTGACATGATTTAGATTTGGTTGAGAAAGGATTTTTGACCAAATCCACCACTAACAACATTATCCCTTTGATATCTTCAAACATGATCAACTTTTAGAGGGCCTACAAACTTTTTCGACCATATCTCAAAGAATTTTGATCAATAACATTGCCAAAACACCAAAATTGACTAAGTAATGTAGGTTTTAATCCCACACAGAAATTACCTGCATATGAATTCTAAAACACATAAAATAGACAATGCGAGAGCATAACACATAAACACATATACAAAGAGATTTTCCCCTGGATCCTAAAACCGAGACTACCTGCTTGATTTTTCATTATGTTCCTTTCAATGTTAAATATGTATTTATACATGTCGAAGCATCCAATACCATGGACTGAAAACCATCACATCCGAAAAACATGTGCGAAAATCATGCACAAAACCATAGGTGGGTTTGCCTAAACTAACATACGGTCCAAAACCAAAATTTTCTTGGGCATTGCCCAAGACCCCATAAAGTGGGGTTACAGGTACACCTCAAACCCCCTAGGACCCCCCCCCCCCGCCCCCTACTACACAGTTGGTGCAATGAAGTGGGTGATCCACGCCCCCTCTAACCCCCTGGTTAACTACATGGGCTAGTTGTGGAAACAATATAACACAACCCAACAAGTAATGTGATCAATGCGAAGAAAAACTCAAGGAAACACCTGATTCACTCCCTCGACACAATCTTAAATTGAGTACGGCTATAACTGTTATATACCTAGGGGGATAATATGGGGTACAATGGGAGGTACCCAAGGTAATAATGTAATAATGGGATGGGCCATAGTAATAAATAAGGTGGTTAACCCATACCATGTAAGGGACCACAAGTAGTTAGTAATAATGTAATGGACCGATGGTATTAGTGGATGGTATGAGGGAACCATGGTAATGATCCATGGTATTGCATGTATGAGGCCTATATAGAGGCTAGAGACTCCACATGAAGGAATTGTCAAGGAATTGTGTCAAGGATTATTGTATGAACAAGAATATGGCTTGTGGAGTGTTCTCCTTCCTTAAGGAGTGAATGTATGGTGTTGCCCTACCTTAAGGGTTTGATCAATAAAGTGAATCATTTCTATCTATTAAGATCTTTTTATTCTTGGGTTTATTTATATTTTCATATGTTTCTGGGTTAGATCTATAACAAGTACTATCAGAGCACTTTCTTAGGCACAAAAGTGGAGAATTTTTATTTTTATTTTTTGCAGGATTTCGAGGGCGGTGAGTTTGCAGATCAGATCTGTAGGTTTTGGTGCAATATTTTCAAAATCTAATTGTAGATCTGTATAGCTTTGATACCACTTGTTATAGCTTTGATACCACTTGTTATAGCTCTGATACCACTTGTTATAGCTTTGATACCACTTGTTATAGCTTTGATACCACTTGCTATAGATCTAACCCGGAAATATTATAGATCTGATATGAAAATATAAGACAATGCAAATAAACCCAGAAATAATATGAAATGATTCTTTCTTGATCAACCCTTAAGGTAGGGCAACACCATACATTCACTCCTTAAGGAAGGAGAACACTCCACAAGCCATATGTCTGTACATACAATAATCCTTGACTATTCCTTCACGTGGAGTCTCTAGCCTCTATATAGGCCTCATACCATCCACTAATACCATGGGCCCATTACATTATTACTAACTACTTGTGGTCCCTTACATGATATGGGTTAACCACCTTATTTATTACTATGGCCCATCCCATTATTACATTATTACCTTGGGTACCTCCCTTTGTACCCCATATTACCCCCCTAGGTATATAACAATAACCGCTCCCATAGGTTGGCCTCCATGTAACTAAGGACCTAAAGGCACTCCCATGACTCAACAAGCATGTGCCTAGGGCAAAGAATGGTCAAAACTTAATCAACTCAGCTCATAAACTCCTGAAACTTCTCCCAAAGCTTGACAAGATGATGTATGACTTATGGAAGTCTCTGAAATCTTTGCAACACTTCACCAAGTCACTGCAATATCACCAACATCATCCCAAGTAAAACTAGGTTGACTAGGATGCCAACCCACCACCAAACTAAACATTGGAGCCATCAAACTTCTTTAACATGTCTCTCCCATGAATATGTAGCTCTCAATATCTTTCAGGCATCCTACAACCCCTGCACAACCATATCAAGCATATATTGTCACATGTAGATCCTCTTCAAACTAATGCAACTTTCCATTGTATCATCATCATCATGAGAGGGCCTCCAAACTAGTGCAACATACCAACATACCATCATCCAAATCAACAACAAAAATCATTGCTCCATCCTCAAGCTCCATGCCAATAGACATGCCAAAGACTATCTCCAAGCTAGTAAACATGCCAAGGACCATCTCCAAGCTAGTCCAAGCTAGTATACATCACAAGGACCATCTACAGGTCATCCATATATAAACCACCTACATCCACCTATACACATGCATATCCAACACACTTGCAACTTAAGAAACCAGTTTGACCTCAATGACAACCAACCAACACATCTGCAACACTGTAGAACACATCAATGCCAACATTCACCTCCTTTGGCATTGATGTCAACCCCTACTACAGTGGTCATATGATCAAACATCCTCACATTCTCCCCCTTTGAAAACAATGGAAAAGATCTAAACATGTTAAGGACAAATGCTATATACTCATATACATGAAAGTGGACCCATCAACAAAAACATAAACTCCACTCAAACCCATATGTAGGTGATGAATAATGGATTGCAAGATTAAAATACAATAACACTCCCCCTAGAAAATATGTGCATTGAACTCCCCCTAGGCATGAGCTATGTCCAATCATCATCACATAAGAGCAAAAAGCATACATCTCCTACCAACAATAAAAATAAACTCTCTCACTCAACATCATGAAAATAAGAAACAACAAGAATATCAGAAACACATGCTCTCTCCACTGAAGCAACAACAACATAATCCATGACATAGTGACAACAACGAATCAAATCACCAACACATAGAAGAAACAACATAATATGATGAACTCTATAGCAGCAACAACAACGAGTCCAACCAACTTTGAAGTGAAAAAAACAAATACAACCTCTTCACAATATACTCCCAACATCAACGAATCCATGATGATAGGTCACAACATTTTGACCAACCATACTCCACTGAAATCAAACATCTCCATGGCGAATGAAGATTAATGTTCATGGTTGTCATTTCCTCCTTTCCATATGAAAGTGGCTACTCTACATGGACCAATGGCTATGACCAAAATATATGCAAAATGGTACATGGCCTCATAGGATTATTACATGGTTGCAAATATGATAAGACATGGTTGTACAATTACATCAATAATCCCATATATGTTTGAATTATTACCCACGTACCTATCTCTCTCAATGCATGCATGACTATGGACTATCTCGTCATGATAAGTATGAGAGTGTACAAAAATAATACATGAAATACATAGCTATATCAACACTATTAACAACCCAACTCTCATAACTCATTATACAACTCATGCCAAACATGGCTCATCATAGAAAACCTCTCATCAATGCATGTCCTAAAACAATGTCAAAATGAAAGTACATAGAGCATATGATCAATCACATGTCCTCTTTATGATAGCAACATAATATCAATTTAGATCACATAAGAGACATGTATCAGCCTCTCCAAAACATCAACCATGAATGAATATTCCAACAGCTGTAATTGAGAGCACATAAAAATATATAGTGGCCCAACAATCGCATATATCAACAACATCATAAACCAACAATCATGGCACACCAATCAACCTAACATGTCAGCTCTATAAATCTATACATCGTAGCAACAACAACCATCACATAGAGCATGATCCTCAACAAGATACTTAATAAATGGTAGAAAAAATGACCATATAATGATGTAATGAAAACACCAACTTCACATCAACAATCATGGTAAAAAACATAAGCTTCATCTACCATCATTCTACTTCGTAGCAGTATCACATGCAAAATATCATCATCACACTAATCTCAATGGCACCAACACATGCATAAAATCATCAACCCAAAATAAATGATGCAAGCCACTCGCATGTCCAGTCATATATGAGTCATATAATTTATGCATGATGAAAACATAAACCTCTGTAACTGATAAGCACATAGCATGAGATGCATAACCAACTCCTCCAAGGAGCCATAATTCCATCCCAATATTGGAAGCATATAAAGTGCTCCCCTTGAACATGTTCCATCTCCACTCACCACAACAACTTCAGTATATATATCATTGGTAGAAAAATTTTCTTGACAAAAATTACCATAAAGAAAATGGTATGCATCAAAAACAATTTCTCAACACATACTTCACTAGCCATGACAACAACGTCAATGATTCTACATGCAAAACAAGATGCACCATACCTCACCCTCATGCGATACAAGCCTCAACTTCTTCTTGCAAGTCCTTGTTGCTCCTTATTTCTCCAAACTTTGAGTGGCTACTCTCTTGCATGCAGATTTCCAACTGTCTTCTTGTTTTGCCTACTTTGCATTTTTTCATTCTTTGATTTGGTGGCCTCAAGTATCTTGGTGTTTTTCAATCCTTGGACTTATGACTAAGATTATCATGTATGTAACATCTGATATTACCAATAAATGGAGGATAAGTTTTGAATCTCTTGATCCTCCTTTTGCTCCTCATTGCATGCAATGTGCATTCAATTGCCTTGTGGCCAAAATCATTGCATGAGTAGAAATAACCATAAAAAAATACTATTTTACCTAATTTTAGATGAACTCCATGAAGTGAGTTGTCTTCCTTTATTATTTTCTTGATAGGATATTCTATACCATTTCTCCTCTTGTTGCATGGATCTACAATTTGTTGCAATATGTACTTGTTTCTAGTAGTTGCGGCATCTCACATCATCCAAAAGTGAAAATGATCTTCTAGGTGATTTTCTAGGCATCACCATTGGTTTTTCTTCCTCAATCTCATTCTTTGGCTACTTGTGTTATTGATGGCTCTCTTTCTTGATGGTTTTGCTATTGCCATCATTGGTTATATTTGTGGCTACAATAAAAGTAGTTTCCACATTGTGCATGCTAAAATATGAATTGATAGATGAGGAAGTGGTTTATTTTCTAAATAATTTCTTAGTGAAACCATTTTTGCATCCAATCTCTCACATTCCTCCTCCTTATTTCCATACTTCTTTATTATTTCTTCCTCAATCTTCTTTACCTCCTCAAGTTGAATTTTCAATCCATTGATCTCTTCTCTTACCCATTTTCCTTCTCATTAGAAATATGCAAAAGTATTTTCTGATCTTTACATGCATTGTTTTGTTTTCCTACTTCGGCAGTTAATTCCTTAATAAAAATCATTGTTGATTCATATTCAGTCTTAATGTGAGAAATATCCTTCTCATCATCACTATCAAACTTAATAGAATAATCAAAACTATAGTGATAATGAGGATCCACTATTTATCATTCAACTATACATTTTTAGTTAAGCGAGTTAATCTTATTGATAAATTTTCAAAAGCATTAAAATTTACACCCTTAATTAATTGTTTTGGTGTTTTCTGGAGCCACTTGAACATATGCAATTATCACTAAAGCATGAAATTATAATGGCTATGAGATCGAAAAACACTAAGTATGGAGACTAATTAGAATACCAATTCACACATACACAAGGATCAACAATTCCCATTATTAGTCCTTTCCCCTTCTGGTTTGCAGGGACTATTGTAATCATTTTTTAGTCATCGTTATTAGTTGACACTAAACCGAAGAAGTAATTTTAGTTTTCAGCAAAGTTTTTTTTATAGATTCAGATGAATGTTCCTTTTCATCCAATAAAACATTTTGTTATCTTATTTGCCTCATATCAAGGAGATATTGATATATTCACTAAATTTAAGGTCCTTGTTCTAGGACTATGTCACAAATTAGGATCTTTGTTGTAAGACCAGGGTAATGCTACCTTAATGCTAGCATTAACTTTGAGGCATTTAGTGTTCGCTGCTATCTCATTTTGTGAGACAGACATATAGACATATATCTTATATTAGACAGGCGGTCAGACCTATCTCTTATCCTAGACACGTGGTCTACATGAGTATGCAAGTTGCGAGCTGAGAGGGCATCGACCTAAGGCCTTTACTAGTCCTAGCTCACTATGAAAGTAATCACTCTTCTCACTTTGAATTTTATCTATGGTTCTGAAATGAAAATTTTCCAACTTGCTGGCACGTAGAAATATCCATATCTAGTCCCTTCAAGATAACAACCGAGGAATTAAAAGGGCACAAAAGCTATGTTGTAGTTAGCAACTATGTTAACATATATCTCATGGTAGTTGGCAGTTATGTCAACATATCTATCATGGATGTTGTAGTCAGCATTGACATGCATGTATATGGTCATAGCTATAGGCATAGCTGGATTCACCCATATTGATTAGCTCTACAGGTTGGCCTAGAAACCACAAAAACAAGCTTGCCTTTTCTATCTAGTGGGTAGCTACCTAATTTCTTTTAATCATGTAGGCAGATTCTAAATCTAAAGGTGATACGAATGGTCTAACTGACTAGCTGGCTACTAAACAAGGTCCTCCCTCAATGCAATTAGGCATGGAGTAGTGTGGCTAGGGAGAGTCCTTGACGAGAGCCCTTCATTGTCGCTAGTCATTGCTTGAAGGTCATTTCTCAAAGGTCATTGTGCTTGACATATATTGATGTTACTTGCATCATATTTGACCATAGATTGTGTTAGAAAGACATGGACATAAATTTCACTTACTTTGTTGGAAACGAGAGCACTAGAGAAGTTGTTGCACAAAAAACAAACAAAAGAATGTCATATTGCTTGATTGTAGAAAATTCTCCATCCTAATCCATGCATTTTTTGATAGCAAACAAAGTCCTGGTTACGCATGGTATGTTGAAGAATGTTAGTCACTTTGTCCACTCGTCATTTGTCATTGAATGCATTCGAATGTAGATGCAAACACTCCTTTGGATGGATAGAAGAGACAATTAGTGAACTGTGTCACACACTATAGCATGGAAATAATTAGGTACCTGCCTTAACTCCAGAGGAATTTGACAGTCTGTAGTTGAAAAACTAGAGGATTTTGCATCTACTAGGTGACAACATCCAGAGTCCATGCAAAATACAACGTGGATTTCTTTCCAACTAAGGACATTTGTGTTTCCACCCACTGCCATGAAAAAAAAGAATGCATACTTTCCATAGATTTATATTTTTATTTACACCTTTTTGGGTATGGGAATGCATGTAATACGTATCCATTTTTATTTTTAATATTGGAATGTGTGAATGATTATCTGAGGCAAGCCACCCTTTAAGATGGTTCAGTGGATCCTGAAAACTTCTCTTAATCTTGATGAGATGCTTCCCTTTATCGTTCAATGTACCTTGCTATGGGCTACCTCATCCTTCAGAGACCATAGATTCCTGAAGGGCTTCTTTGGATATTGGTGCAGAGAATCCCAAGACCCAAATATTGGATGTCGTTATCTCCAACCTCTCAAATGGCTCATCTGCTACTAGTTAGTATATTTCTTGCCAAGTTCTAGCCCATAATCTGTAAAAGAAACTATTAGTATATTGTATATAATGTATCGATATTTTTTTGGCCTTCTATTTATCTATTGCTTGGAGTCATACATGTGTGTGTCTCATTTACAAATTGCTATACATGTGTGTGTTTCATTTCCAACTTTCTATAGCATGGAAATTTTCCTCCTTTACTGAGCACTAGAGGCACATCATGTAAATGTAAATAACAATGAAAAAATTCCTACTTTACAAAGCACTACAAGAACATCCTATAAATGAAAAAATATATATTTTGCTTTTGCAGCCATGATGGCCTATAAGGGGCTAACATGTACTAGGGGGGAATTGAGCTCTAATGAGGGAATATCATAGCGCTTTCTTTACCAGCGAGATAAGTCCCCGATAGTAATAGATATAATGCCTTTGGAAATTGCATGCCATTTCCCACCCCAAACTATTGAACCCTACTCATCACCCTCTCTTTACCTAGCAGAAAAGTCCCCATTGACAATCAATGTATATTTTTGGAATCTTGAATGCCATGATGACACACCCCACCCTTTTGAACACTAGTGGGGGATGTTTAATAAATTAAATTCTCATTTTCCATTAGGGTCTTTGCTATATAACTCATCTATCAACGTTGATGTTTGATTTCCACTCTTTATTGTTGTGATGCACTATAGAATATTAAATAAGCATTCAAGCATATTTTTGTGCCTAATTTGTCGACATCATTGTAAAATTTTTAGCTGTATGAATTTATGATTTAATTTTTAGCTCCAAATTTACCTAGGCATCAACTTTATCTTATTCAATGGTTGGAGTTTACTATTGCATAAGTAGTCTTGTTTCTTCCATTGCTAATGTTTTATTTGCAGGAGGTGGCCTCACAGATCAATAATGTTTTCTTCAATAAAGTTACACTCATCACCACGAAAATATATTTTTCTTTATTTCTTAGTAGCAATGCACAACTTATTTTGTTTCTGGAAATAGTAGTTTCTCGTCAATTCCTTTCCATTTTATTCTCATATTTATATACATATTTTTTTCTCATTGTCGTATTGGATTTTTTGATAGTCTTCAACATTTGGATGAGATTATTTAGCTTTTATGAGTCATGGAAATCATATAGATCTAAATGTAATCAAACTAGTACTACCTGTATTCAATAACTAAGCATGATATTAGTTTGAGTACACTTTCTTGATATCATGTTAGGATAGGTCATTAGCTTGTTACTATAATGAGAGTTTAAGCAAGGATCAACACCATGTAACTTGATTGGATTCACTTACCATAATTAATAGCATTGGTTCATACTGGTTACATAACTAAATAGGTAAAGCTTCTACATAGGGTATAAGACTAACCAACCTGATAACACTAATTGAATACACACTATGTTAATCCTACAAGTATACTATGCTTTGTTCACGATCAATAGCCTAGCTAACCTGAAAGATCCAATTTACAAATAATATTTTACACCTCTTGTAATTTTCTAACAAATCTGATTTACACAAAATATTTTGCACCTCTTGTAATTTGCAATAAAACTGCTAAAGCAAGTACGACTGCAATTGCCAATAAGGCACAAACGTATTGCTTGCAACACCTCTTACTAATGCATGAATTCAAGTAAAAATAAAATAAGAAATCTCTCAATTCATTTCATAAATATATTCTTAGATATTTTCACAACCTCTCATTCTTAAAGGATTAAGAGAAACCACTACAAAATTCATCCTCATTATTAGACTGCAAAATTTGTAAGGATTTTAAAAATTTCTTACCATTGCATTCGCAAGGATGAACTATTATTTTGGGTTATAATTACTCTATTTATTGCTGAGAACATGGATGAAATGTTAGAATTAGAGGTCAAGAATTATGAGTAATTGAAGTATTTTCATTCCTTAAAGCGAAATACTAATATGTATATTTAATCTTGTCTTTGCCTTTGAATAACCAATTTGCAACAATCTATTTACTGCAATAAGCAACAATCTATTTAGTACAGTAAACTAAGAAATTTAAAAATTTTCGTGTAAAATTTTATGTGTTCGAAAGGATATTTCGTTGTTTATTAGTTATATACTTTTTTAGATTAAAAAAAAATTATTGTTTAGTTTGTGGTTGTTGTAGTTATGATACATGACTATTAAGAATTTGTATATTTTGATTTTATTAAAAATATGGAAATAAATAAAAACAAGATGTCTAATTTTTTTTGGAAATTTTTTATTAAGTGATTTTTAAATGATATATATTTTAGTGATAATATTATGTACTCCACTCAGTTTTGGATAGACGATGATCGAGTGAGTTGTTAAGGCATTCTTAGATGTTAGTGTGTTGTTAAGGTATTCTTATATGTTAAGTTATTGGTTCAATTCCCCACCCTATTTAGTTGTTATTCTTCGACATGACCATGATGTAACCTTACAAATGCCAAATTTACAAAAAAAAATGATAATATTATGTAAAAATAAGTTATTTGATAGATTTAATGTGACAAAAAAATAGAACATATCAAGAAATAAATTAGAGTGATGCACAAATCTAAATAGATTTAATGTGATAAAAAGCTAGAACATATCAAGAAATAAATTAGAGTGACACACAAATCTAAATCTGATTTCCAAATTCACATGCATCTCAATATAATATCTCAATCCCTTTTCACTCAAAAAGAGGTTTGTATCTCATTATATTTGACCTTATGGACACTTGGTAGATCCAGAATTAAGATGGATCTAGGTTGATTTTATTATTAATTATAATTATAATTACAATTATTAATTTTATTCTATTTTTATATTTTTATATTTTTATTTTATTTTAACCAAGTCAAAATGTTTACAAGGCATTATAACATCTCTACATATTGGGTTGGAGATTTTACAAAATATTTTGATTTTGAAATGAGTTATAGTTATTGTGCAAGTGGTATTCATGAACCATGTTATTACCCCATGGTATTGTACCGAA
>APFE031185441.1:80558-96050 GCA_000404065.3 Pinus taeda
CAAAATCTTTCGGATGGGAACTATGTAGAAAATTTTACCATGATGTAACCTCACCAATGTCAAAATAAATGAAAATATTCTGTAAAAATAAGTTATTTGATAGAGTTCATGTGACAAAAAGGTAAAAGAAATAAATTAGAGTGATGCACAAATCTAAATCTGATTTCCAATTCACATCCATCTTTATATAATATCACAAATTCCTTTTCACTCTAAAATAGGTTTGTATCTTATAAGATTTGACCCTTTTAAAATGGGTCTAGCATCATTTTTTTTTAACTATAATTCTAATTACTAATATTAATTTTATATTTTATTTTGTTCTATTTTTAATTTTTATTTTAACCAAGTCAAAATGTTTACGAGACATTATAACATCTCTACATATTGGGTTGGAGAGTTTATAAAATATTTTGATTTTGAAATGAGTTATAGTTATTGGGCAAGTGGTATTGATAAACCATGTTATTAGCCCATGGTATTGTAACAATGCCTATTTACATGTTAAGAATATCATAGTAAAATGTGGTTGAATTTCCATGGTTACTAATCTTTTTATATTGTATATTTATTGTAAATCTTATTAAGTCTAGAAAACCAACATATGGAGATGATCAAACCTGAAGAAAAAATCAATATAAATAATTAATAATATATCACTTTAGTAATTATTATTTATTTATTATTATTTATTATTATTGAATAAGATATAGTTATTAATCTATTTTATTATTATTGTTATTATTAAAATATGGGACCAATAAGATTTTATTGTCCTATTATAAAATTAATATTAAATAATATAAATTAATGAATTATTTTAATGTTAATTGGTTATATCTATATAGAATAATATTAATATTATTATTATTATTTAATTAGATATTTTATATTTTAATTCTTTTATATAAAAATTATTATTATTATTAACTTATTAAATAATTTAGTTATTTCTATATTTTTAAATTTAAATATATTAATAAGGAGAATATAATTAAAAGTTTTTTGTTATAATATAATAGTAGTTGTTTTAATAAAAATATGTATGATTCTTATTAAAATTATTTTAAAGGTAGGGGTTTATTTTTAAAGAAAGATATGTTGTTTTATATTGATATAGATAAATTATTTTATTAGGAGAATAATAGAATAAAAAGCAATTCTAATTAAATTTTTTTAATAAAAATTATGTATGAAGATATATATTAAGTGTAAAATTTTTAAATTATTTAATGCGGTAGTGGTTTATCTTATGAAAGAGATGCATTGTTTTCATATTGATATAGATAAATTTAATGATTAATTAATTTATTATGAGAATAATAGAAATATATTCTAGAGGGGAATATAGGAAAAAGAGAGGGAGGATTTAGAAGAGAGGATTTAATGGAATACATGATTTCAGGAGTGGCTAAGCTTATAGTCATCTTCCCTATTGAAATTATTGGGGTGTTTTCAATTTATAAAATTTCCAATATTGAAATTATTGGGGTGGTTTTCAATTTCTAAAAATTTCAAGATGACATGAAAACAATGAAAAGGGATACAAGCTAGGGTTGGAGTCAAGTTAATGCAAATAAGGTGTTTGGTGTTATAATTGTAGACTTAGCCACTCTACGATGGTTATTATCCACAATATCTCCCTAATACATGCAATGATTGGTCTTGTTTGGCCAATAAAAGATTTATAGCATGAGCAAGGAATTTGGTGGACACTTGATCTTTGCATGGGATCCTACTTATCTTTGGCTAACTTGAATAATTGTCTAAGGGTCCTATGATGCTTGAAGACAATTTTAATGTTCTTTTTGGATAGAATCGAGAGTTTTAATGTTCTTTTTGGATAGAATCTTGGCAATGATATAGGTGGTTCCTTTGATGTGTCATATGGGGCTTGAAGACGTTTTTAATGTTTTTTTGGATAGAATACACAATTTTAATGTTCTTTTTGGATAGAATCTTGGCAATGATATAGGTGGTTCCTTTGATGTTTCATATGGGCCTTGAAAACAGTTTTAATGTTTTTTTTGCATAGAATATATAATTTTAAGTAGCCATAGGTGGACACTTGATTTTTGGGAAGCGTGGTGGTAAGAACGGGCGCGAAGATAATGGTTCACATTCGAAAGACTCTAATAAAATATTTGTAATTTTTTTAAAATGAATTATGGTTTTTGCGTACATGTGGTATTGACAAGCCATAGTATTGTAAGAAATCCTATTTAGAAGTTAATAATATCCATGCTAAAATGAGGGTAAATATTCATGGTTAATAATATGGTTATATTGTAAATATTAATTATTTGTATGCTTATTAGTTAAATTTAAATATGGTTATAGAATCATTATTATAATTTATATGATAGCTATTTATATATTATAGAACCTCTCTAGCCACAGGGAGGAATTGCCCGGACAACCAAAAGTGGTCAGACTCTGCGAAAAAATATTTCAAAAATTTTTGTACTAGCAGTATTTGAATCATATTTTTGATGGTGGAATCGGGGTAAAAAAATTTCAAAAAATCTTACACTAGCAGTGTTTGAATCATGTTTTTTATGATGGAAATAGATTCAGCACCTTCAAAAACATCGAGAACACCCAAAACCTTGAAATTTGTAACCTAGATTTACAAAATTCCCTCTGATTTTATCAAAGCCTTACCAAATTTCCATGATTTAAGAAAAACACAATCAAATTAAACAACAATAAACTTATTTATTTTTGTTAACGATTATAAATATTTTAAATTGACAACCAAATCTAACATCTATCTTGTCATCCTCCCTTTTTGTTTTAATGTAGACAGATACTACTTTCCAGTGTAAGGTATGGATTTAACTTAACCTCATTTGTGGGTGGTGTTACCTTAGAAACTAAATTTGGCTATGTAACTTGCATGCATGAATTTACCGGTTGCACCAGTCTGTCCAGTATTTTAACTAGAAATCATTCTCACCCACGACACATATAGTTTACAATGCAAGTAAAATCATTTTCACCCATGGCATATATTGATTACAATGCAGAAAAGGATTTCAGGGTGCTGAGCATGCTATCGACCTATGAACTGTTCACAAATATTTAAATGAATGTTTCCTAACATGAACCATCGCCACAGCAGGTACCAGGACGGAAATCGGGCATTCCCTGGTCAGGAGCACACAAATTGAGCATAGAGCCAGTAATGGCTACACCCAAGGCTGCAATGAAGTTGGGATCTCCACACAATGCATGATTGATGAGTGAACTCATTAATTCTCGTCTAATACCTGACTCATCGTTAGGCGCTGTTGGTAAGTGTTGGCAGCTGCCTGCCGCTAAATGTGGATGCTGCAGCTGTGATTCTGGATTGAGCGGGTTGTCTGTGAGGTCGAGGGTGATTGTGGGAAACGGGCTCGAGGTCGATATTTTGGCAATGCAAGATATAAACTGATTTCCTGCCACAAAAATGTCTGTATTCATTTCTTTACAAATGCGGTAGTTGGTGATGCGACCCGGCCACGCGGCCCCTCTCCAGCTCACCTACTCACGGTACTTTGGGATATATTATGTTGATTTCGATTGATTAATAATCTTTGCGCTCGATCCGGCATTTACTTTGGCAGTACTGACCTACCTTCCTCCCAGTACCCGGCTCCTTCTCCAGCTAACACCTGTCCACCTTGTTTACGCTGCAACCCTAATCCTCTAGCTGCCCTTTTGGTGGGTTTACTTCGCGCTCATTGTCATTTCTCACTGTGTCTTTCTTCGCTCTGCGACCTGGTTGAGCTCGGCTCTGTCTTTGGCTATCAGTCGATACCCCGTCAACTTGTTATGGATTTCTCGTTCAGCTGTTGGGTTTTTCACTGTGTTTCCACCTGTACAATTTGTTCACGCGTCTGTCGGTAAGTTGTGACTTTACCAGGGGTTTTTGCTGTCGGATTCTTCTATGGATTGCTCGGTCACCTGTTAATTTGTTTCTGTGATTGTTGATTTATTCTGGTCAATGGCGCTGTATCATATCATTGTTTCTCAATGTGGAGGGTTCTGGAAGGCTCAGTGGCTCTGTGCGTTCGATGACTCTGCAACAGCTTCTCTCGGCATCCCCCTTCTCGACCAGGTAACTTCTCACTCCATGCTATAGTTCCTTTACTATTTTTCAAATGGAAATTGACCAAAGTGGCCCCTCCGTGATCAGGCTTCGGTCTTGACGAACAGTGGCGTCATTCACCCTCAGGTAACGAGTCTCCCCTCTTTTCTGTTCTTTATCTTTTCAATTATTTCAATCCTCGATTATTTATGTTGTTGGTCGAGTTCTTTAAGTTAAGGGTTTGGGCTGTATAAACCCTAAAGTGCTCTCACATTGTCTTTTTCAGGTGACGGCTCCGTGGCTCCTCGCACCAGAGTGCGCTTACTCTCCGGGTAGCTCTATACTTATTTGTTCAGCTGTCTTTTGGGTCTGTTAGTTTGCTTGTAGTCGTTGCGGGTTCTTGATGGTTATGGTGCCTTGGTGGCTTTCGGTTCTTCACTGTAATATTGTATCTGCATTGTGGTTATTGTAAAGGTTTAGGGTTAGGTTATTCCAACCGTGGCCATGGCTCCTTTTAATTCCGTTGTCGCGTCTGTCATTCGTAGGAGTGGTTCATTGAACCCTTATCGAGTTTCATTGTAGTCGTTTTGGACTGTAACCGGCCTGCACTGTAATATATATGCATTTATTTTGAATTTACAAATGGTTAAAATCGATTTTCTGGTTTTGTCTTACCCGGCTTTGACCTGGGGTTGTTATGTTTTCTGGATTCCACTACTCTGCTTCACGTCTGTAGTTTGTTCGACTGGACTTGTCGAGCGCTTGGTTGTTTGGGCTGCCGTCCCTATGTTCTTCACCTGCACTGATTAATTGACTATCTATTGTTTACATATATATGACTTCTGTTAGTGACTCTCGGTCACGACATATATCTATGGATTTAGTTTACACTGAATATTAATTCTTAGAAACTTTGAAATGTACAGAATTTAAATACGCTATCCATACATTTGTTAGTACACAGGAATTTTGAGATGAAGGAAAAAAGGAACTATTTTTCTCTGTCTATTTCTTGAATATGATTCTTTTCTGCTAGCTGCCGAACCCTCTTTTTGTCTTCGGTTTTGTTATTTATACCGTAGAGGTGATTCGGTTGATAACTGTAAGTAGTTACCCGTTTACAAACAGTTAGATAGTTAAGCTCTTCCAGTTTTCTATTTGCCAGTTATGAAATTGATTTTAGCTACTTTGTCACTATGGTCCCACAACGGTGACTGTGTACATTATTTGAAATAAACTAATCTATTTTCTACAATTTACACTGGCAGCTACAATAAAGTAAACTAATTCAAATTACCCAACAGAAATTTAAATAAACTGTAGTTGACTCTGATAGAGGAAATAAAATGAAATTAAAAGAAACTGACAGTCTTGTTGTCCCTTGTCGATTTGTTTAACCTTCCCAGTCTTTTTCTGAAACTCTGTGTGTCCCGTCTCGGTCTTCACCCTGTCGACCAGATGCTCCTGCATCAGGCTGCCGGGGTAAAAGAGAGTTCTCATGGCTCCGTTCCATGAGCTCCTCCACCGAGTAACCTGCCCTTCGAATCTGTGCTTCGTCGAGCCAGGAACTGTCCTCTAGGGGACGATCCTTCCACTTGACAAGATAGCGCAGATACTCCTTTCTACACGTCCGTTTAGCTACCTGTGTGCTGATAATTCCTTCAATTTCGTGAGTCTTAACCGACGATAACTGTTTCTTTCAAAGACTGCTCTCGAACTGGGTGTCCCGTTGTGGCTGTACCATGTTTTCGTCTGCTGTCTGGGCATGATACGGAAACAGATCTGCCACGTTGAATATGGGCGATATGCCTATATCAGGTGGTAGCTAAATTTCGTATGCATTCGCTGAAAATTTGCGAAGGATTTTGCATGGGCCGATTTTTTTGAACTTTAGTTTGTTGTATGTTCCCTTAGGAAACCTTTCTCGACGCAAATGCGCAAGCACTTCGTCTCCAACCTCGAAATGTACCTCACGCCGTTTGATATCTGCATGCTGTTTATATTTCTGCGTGCTGTCCTGCAATTTCATCTTAACTTTCTCGTGCAGTTCACTCATTGCCTCAGCAAAATCTTCCTCGTCTGCACTCCTCCTTTCCAGCTGTCCTAAGTCCCGTAATTCATGTACTCCCCGCGGATGCATACCATATAATATTTGGAATGGGCTTAGACCTGTGCTCCAATTTGGCGAATCGTTGTAAGCGAATTCGGCCTAGGCTAGAGCTCGATCCCACAATCGCGAGTTTTCTCCTATCAAACTTCGTAATAAATTGCCCAAACTTCTGTTAACTACCTCCGTCTGTCCATCAGTCTGCGGGTGATACGCGGAGCTGAAACTTAACTGTGTGCCCAGCTTTTTCCACAGGGTGCGCCAGAAATGTCCTGTAAATTTCACATCCCTGTCTGAAACTATAGTCCTCGGTAAGCCATGTAATCGAACCACTTCTGTGAAGAAGAGGTGTGCCACATAGGTGGCGTCGCTAGTCTTCCGGCACGGAATGAAATGAGCCATTTTGGAAAATCTATCCACCACCACCATCACTGAATCGTATCCTCGCTGCGTTCTGGGCAATCCCAGGACAAAGTCAATACTGACTGAATCCCAAGGTTTGCTTGGAACTGGTAGGGGCGTATATAACCCAGCATTCTGGCTGTGCCCTTTCGCCAGTTGGCAGATTTTACATCTAGTTACATGCCTCTGTACGTCTCGACTCATTTTCGGCTAGTAGTAAAAGTGTCCTAGCTGTTCCAATGTTTTATCAACGCCAAAATGTCCTGCCAAACCTCCGCTATGCTTCTCTTTCACTAAATTTTCCCTCATCGAACAATCTAGAATACATAGCTGTCCTCCATGAAATAACAATCCGTCCTGCAAATTAAAATCCAGCCATGGGCTTGTATTTCGTAAGACAGGATTCTAGCATGCCTCAAAGGCTTCCTTGAAATCCGCGTCCATCTAGTACAAATCCTTCAAATACTCAAACCCCATTACCTGTATGCCGCTTTCCTGTAAGAGCAAAGCCCTTCTGCTTAAAGCATCTGCCACTTTATTGGCTGTTCCACTTATATGCTTCAGCACGAAAGTAAAACTTTGTAGGTACTCCACCCACTTGGCGTGCTTGTGGCTCAATTTGTGTTGCTGCGTTATGTACTGTAACGCAAAATTGTCAGAGAACAAAACAAACTCATTACCGAGTAAGTAGTGCCTCTAATGCTTCAAGGCTTGAACTACTGCATAGAATTCTTTATCTTATGACGAATACTTCTGCCGGCTTTCATTTAGTTTCTCACTAAAGAATGCCACAGGTCTGTCCTCTTGGCTGAGCACAGCGCCGATAGCTGTCCCGCTTGCATCACATCGGACCTGAAAAGGTTTACTGAAGTTGGGCAGCCTCAAGATTGGCCTCTCTGTTATTTTCTGCTTCAGAAGTTGAAAACTTTCTTCTGCCGCT
Source organism: Pinus taeda (assembly GCA_000404065.3). Classification (NCBI taxonomy): domain Eukaryota; kingdom Viridiplantae; phylum Streptophyta; class Pinopsida; order Pinales; family Pinaceae; genus Pinus; species Pinus taeda. Next base: position 88,080 of record APFE031185441.1, read on the forward strand.
TTTGTCCAGCAAAAAGGTTGACTGGCCTTTTTGATGGTTTCTAGCATTGGCGCGCAGATTTCACTAAAATTCTTGATAAACTTTCTGTAAAAACTTGCTAAACCGTGAAAGCTACGTACCTCGAATAAACTCTTTGGTGATGGCCAGCTCATGATCGCTGTAATCTTCTCTGGGTCCATTTTCAATTCATTCTCTGCCACTACGAACCCCAGATATATTAACTCCTTCTGTAGGAAAGTGCATTTCTTCAAATTTACCAGCAGTTTGTTCTGCTGCAGCTTCTCGAATACTCTTCGAATATGTTGAAGGTGTTCCCTTTTTGTCCTGCTAAAAATTAAAATATCATCCAGATAGACTATCATGAATTTTCCAATAAATTCCTTTAACATTTCGTTCATCAATCTCATAAATGTACTTGGAGCGTTACTCAACCCAAATGGCATAACCAGCCATTCGTATAGTCATTCGTTGGTCTTGAAGGCTGTCTTCCATTCGTCGCCTTCCCTAATCCTGATCTGATGATACCTACTTTTCAGATCGATTTTCGTAAAACACGCTGCTCCACTAAGGCAATCCATCATGTCATCCATCCTAGGCAAGGGAAACCTGTAACGGATGGTGATCTTGTTTATAGCCCGCGAATCTGTACACATTCGCCACTCGCCACCCTTCTTTGGCGCAAGGACTGTAGGTACTGCGCAGGGGCTTAAACTCTCTCTGATCAGTCCCTTGTCCAACAATTCCTGCACTTGTTTGCGCACTTCTTCATTGTCCTTTGGACTCATTCTGTACGCTGCCTTATTTGGTAAACTTGCTCCCGGTATAAAATCGATATGATGGCTGATGCTCCTCCTAGGGGGTAACTTATCAGGTAATTCCTCTGCTGCAATATCGTGAAATTCTTCTAACAACTCCTGTACTTCCTTAGGAAATTCTGTCCTTTCTGTGCTTAGTAATACTGGCTTCATCCTCCTTACAACTGCAAAATTTACTTCAGTTTCATCAATCTGTTTGATGAACTGTTTTCCTCCCAATAACAACGCCTTTGTTCCGCTAGATTCTGCTGAATCTTCCTCTTTGATGGGCACGAGTGTCTGTTTGACCCCATCCTTCGTAAACTTGTAACAATTCGTCTTTCCATCGTGTGTCACCCTTCTGTCATACTACCAAGGTCTCCCGAGCAGTATGTGGCACACGTCCATGGGCATAACATCGCAGACCACAGTATCGTGGTACTTACCAATGCGAAACTCCACTTCGCACTGCTCATCAACTAACAGCTGGTGGCCCTTCTGTAGCCATGACACCTTGTAAGGTGTGGGGTGTTTTAGCCGCTTTAACCCCAATTTCTCTACCATCTCAATGGCAACCAAGTTATCCGTACTTCCACTGTCTATGACTACCTTACAGCACTTCCCGTGAGATTTACAGACTGTCCGAAACAATGACTTCCGCTGAGTCGGTTCAGACACTTCTTTGGTTGGCTTTAACAGAACCTTAGTCAGGAGTAATGCCTCTCCTGTTTCTGCTACATCTTCCACCTCACGTGGCTGTGCTTCCGCTTCTTCCGGCTGAACCACATATGTTCCTCTCTGACCTGCCTGCTCCACTTCTGGGCACTCAAAGGATCGATGTCCCCATTTTTGACACCTGTAGCACTGGAAACCAGTTCCTCTTCCGCGGCCATTCCCTCTTCCACGCTAATATGACCGACCTCCTCTAGTGCTGTCTCCTTTGTCAGCTGTCCATGAAGTTTTTGAGCTGCTGCCTTCTTCACTGTTTGCAGCACTCTTTCCTCGTCCGTAGGACTGTCCTCGTCCTCTACCACTTCCTCTTCCCCTCTTGTTATTTTGCTTTCTGTTAATCTTCTCCTCAGCCTTCACAGCACTCTGAAAGGCTTCCTCTATACTTTTGGGGGAAAGAATACTAATTTCATCTAGGATCTCCATCCTCAAACCGTTAACATACCGTGCTGTCTTTTCTGGAGTCTCATCCATGTAACCAGCACGTAGATTGACCCGGTAGAACTCTTCCGTGTATTCTTTGACAGTCATACCCTTCTGTCTCAAATTCTGCACTCTCCGACACAATTCAACCTGGTAATCTTTTGGCAGAAACCTGCCCTTCAGTTTCGCTACCATCCTTGCCCAGTTTCGTATGGCTAGCTTATTCAATCTTTTTCTATCTCCCTGGACATTATCCCACCACAAGAGGGCATGTCCCTTTAACTTAGTAGCGGCGAACTTAACTTTCTTATCCTCCTTAATCTCTTCATTCTCAAAGTATTTATCCAGTTCGCTAATCCAATCTAACAGAATATCAGCAGACGGACTACCATCATAATTTGAAATTTCTGTCTTTGGCTTACTGCTGGCCAATAAGATTGAACGCAACAGTCTTAGTTCTGGAGCTTCTTCATCCGAAGCCTCCGCAGCAGCTACTGTCTCTTCCTCACTCTCATCTCCCAACTCTGGGTCTCTTCGTCTACCCGCTTCTACTGCCTCCAAGCGAGCTGTAAGAACTCTAATCTGTTCTCTTAATCCTTCATCTCCTCCTCCTCCTCTTCGTGCACCTCTGCCACGCCCTCGTCTTGGCGCTTGTACTTCTGCCATCTTCTTCTAACTAACGAATAAAATAATAAAACTAAAAAAAAAACTGCTCTGATACCAATTGATGCGACCCGTCCACGCGGCCCCTCTCTAGCTCACCTACTCACGGTACTTTGGGATATGTTATGTTGATTTCGGTTGATTAATAATCTTTGGGCTCGATCCGGCATTTACTTTGGCGGTACTGACCTACCTTCCTCCCGGTACCCGGCTCCTTCTCCAGCTAACACCTGTCCACCTCGTTTACGCTGCAACCCTAATCCTCCGGCTACCCTTTTGGTAGTTTTACTTCGTGCTCATTGTCATTTCTCACTGTGTCTTTCTTCGCTCTGCGACCTGGTTGAGCTCGGCTCTGTCTCTGGCTATCAGTCGATACCCCGTCGACTTGTTATGGATTTCTCATTCAGCTGTTGGGTTTTTCACTGTGATTCCACCTGTACAATTTGTTCACGCGTCTGTCGGTAAGTTGTGACTTTACCAGGGGTTTTTGCTGTCGGATTCTTCTATGGATTGGTCGGTCGCCTGTTAATTTGTTTATGTGATTTTTGATTTATTCTGGTCAATGGCGCTGTATCATATCATTGTTTCTCAATGTGGAGGGTTCTGGAAGGCTCAGTGGCTCTGTGCGTTCGATGACTCTGCAACAGCTTCTCTCGGCATCCCCCTTCTCGACCAGGTAACTTCTCACTCCATGCTATAGTTCCTTTACTGTTTTTCGAATGGAAATTGACCAAAGTGGCCCCTCCGTGATCAGGTTTCGGTCTTGACGAACAGTGGCGTCGTTCACCCTCAGGTAACGAGTCTCCCCTCTTTTCTGTTCTTTATCTTTTCAATTATTTCAATCCTCGGTTATATATGTTGTTGGTCGAGTTCTTTAAGTTAAGGGTTTGGGCTGTATAAACCCTAACGTGCTCTCACGTTGTCTTTTTCAGGTGACGGCTCCGTGGCCCCTCGCACCAGACTACGCTTACTCTCCGGGTAGCTCTATACTTATTTGTTCAGCTGTCTTTTGGGTCTGTTAGTTTGCTTGTAGTCGTTGCGGGTTCTTGATGGTTATGGTGCCCTGGTGGCTTTCGGTTCTTCACTGTAATATTGTATCTGCGTCGTGGTTGTTGTAAAGATTTAGGGTTAGATTATTCCAACCGTGGCCGTGGCTCCTTTTAATTCTGTTGTCGCGTCTGTCATTCGTAGGAGTGGTTCATTGAACCCTTATCGAGTTTCATTGTAGTCGTTTTGGACTGTAACCGGCCTGCACTGTAATATATATGCATTTATTTTGAATTTACAATTGGTTAAAATCGATTTTCTGGTTTTGTCTTACCCGGCTTTGACCTGGGGTCGTTATGTTTTCTGGATTCCACTACTCTGCTTCACGTCTGTAGTTTGTTCGACTGGACTTGTCGAGCGCTTGGTTGTTTGGGCTGCCGTCCCTATGTTCTTCACCTGCACTGATTAATTGACTATGTATTGTTTACATATATATGACTTCTGTTAGTGACTCTCGGTCACGGCATATATCTATGGATTTAGTTTACAATGAATATTAATTCTCAGAAACTTTGAAATGTACAGAATTTAAATACGCTATCCATACATTTGTTAGTACACAGGAATTCTTAGATGAAGGAAAAAAGGAACTATTTCTTTCTGTCTATTTCTTGAATATGATTCTTTTCTGCTAGCTGCCGAACCCTCTTTTTGTCTTCGGTTTTGTTATTTATACCGTAGAGGTGATTCGGTTGATAACTGTAAGTAGTTACCCGTTTACAAACAGTTAGATAGTTAAGCTCTTCCAGTTTTCTATTTGCCAGTTATGAAATTGATTTTAGCTACTTTGTCACTGTGGTCCCACAACGGTGACTGTGTACATTATTTGAAATAAACTAATCTATTTACTACAATTTACACTGGCAGCTACAATAAAGTAAACTAATTCAAATTACCCAACAGAAATTTAAATAAACTGTAGTTGACTCTGATAGAGGAAATAAAATGAAATTAAAAGAAACTGACAGTGTTGTTGTCCCTTGTCGATTTGTTTAACCTTCCCAGTCTTTTTCTGAAACGCTGTGTGTCCCGTCTCGGTCTTCACCCTGTCGACCAGATGCTCCTGCATCACAATGTTTCTCTTGCCATAACTTTGGTCACAAAGCTGCTCAATGTGTTGCCTATAAGACAATCCTGACTAGAGAAGCTCAAAAACAAAGAAGTATGCCTGCAATCACGAAGAGGACCTATAACAACTTCTCCGCCCTTGAAAGTGAAATTGAATGTTCTATTTGTAATAATTTTGGTCATGAAGATTCTGAATGCAGGAGCAGGTTTTGGAAGACAACTCAGAAGGAACAAACCTCAAGTGCCAAAACATGGAGAATGAAGGAACCGCAACCAGAAAGATGTGGGATAGCTTTATATGCGGAAGGACAGGAAAATCAATGGTACATCGACAGCGGATGCTCGAAGCATATGACAGGTGATAAAGAAAAACTTGAATCATATACTGCTTTAGAAAAAGGAAAGAAAGTTTCCTTTGGAAATGATACTCCGACATCCATAAAAGGAAAAGGCATTGCTCAGTTGAAAGAGGATGTCAGAGTTGGAAATGTTTTATATGTTGATGGCTCGAAGCATAATCTATTGAGTGTCAGTCAGATGTGCGATAATGGAACCGAGGTGATATTTCGATCAGATGGGTGTAGTGTTCGTGATCTTGATACAGGAGAAACAGTTATCAAAGGCAAAAGAACTCCAAATAATCTATACGTATTTGAAGAAGGAGAACAACAATGTTACTTGAGCAAGAATGATGAACACTGGTTATGGCACCGGAGGTTGGGGCATCTAAGCTTTTCACAAATAAGGAAAGCATGCAAGTATCAGGCAGTTCGTGGTCTTCCAGACATCAAAATTCCAGACAACACCATATGCAAATAATGTCAATTTGGGAAGAAAACCAGAACTAACTTCCCGGAGAAGGAAGGATCAGCCAGCAGGCTTCTTGAGCTAGTTCATATAGATGTGTGTGGTCCATTCAAGAAAAGGTCACCTCGAGGAGAAGAATACCTTATATTATTCATCGATGACTTCTCCAGGATGGTTTGGTTAGGACTTATGAAACACAAGGACGAAGCATTCAAAAAATTCCAATCCTTCAAAGCCTTGGTTGAAAATGAATCTGATTACAAAATTAAGTGCCTCAGGTCCGACAGAGGTGGGGAGTTTTACATCAAATGAATTTTTCGATTTCTGTGAAGAGCATGGAATAAGAAAGGGAATTCTCTACAACTAGGACTCCTTAACTGTTATATCACTAAGGGGGTAAATATGGGGTACCGAGGGAGGTACCCAAGGTAATAATGTAATAATGGGATGGGCCATAGTAATAAATAAGGTGGTTAACCCATGTCATGTAAGGGACCACAAGTAGTTAATAATAATGTAAGGGGCCCATGGTATTAGTTGATGGTATGAGTAAACCATGGTAATGATGCATGGTATTGTATGTATGAGGCCTATATAGAGGCTAGAGACTCCACATGGAGAGACATGAAGAGAATTATTCTTGTATGAACAGGCATATGGCTTGTGGAGTGTTCTCCTTCCTTAAGGAGTGAATGTATGGCGTTGACTTACCTTAAGGGTTTGATAATAAAGAAGCATTTCTATCTATTTCTTGGTTTATTTGCACTATCTTATGTTTTCTTATCAGATCTATATCATTTTGGGTTAGAGCTACAACAAGTGGTATCAGAGCACTTTCTTGGGCACAAAAGTGGAGAAATTTTTTTTTCATTTTTGCAGGATTTCAGGGGTGGCGAGTTTGCAGATCAGATCTGTACGTTTTGGTTCAAGATCTGAAAAATCTGATTACAGATCTGTATTCTTTGTGAAAACATAGCCGATTTCAAAAAAAAAATCGGTCAAATCGGAGTCCGGATGAAGAAGATATCGCTGATTTAAAAATCAGTAGGGTTGCAAATAATTTTTCATGGCAACGAGTTTGTGGCGCAGATCTAGACGTCCTGGTGCAAGATACGAAAAATCTAATTGTAGATCTGGATTATTTGTGAAAAAATACCCAATTTTAAAAAAATTCAGTTGAATCAGAGCCCGGATGAGGGAGATATCGCTGATTTAAAATCAGCTCTTTTTGCAGAAATTTTGGTGACGGCGGGAAAGTTGCAGCACAGCTCTAAAATTCCAGTGCCTGGATCAAGATTTCTATCATATGGGTAGATGCAGAATGATTGTTCCATTTTTGAAAACAGGTCATAATAGGGATTCTGAGCAATATTAATTAAACTGTGACAATTTCAAATTTTCGCCAAGTTTTCTCAAAACCCTCTTCATGGCGGGTTACGGTTTTATAGGAAAAGATAATGGTCCTATTATTGAAGAATACATAAAAAAACAGAAATCATTATGGAAAAACAATTGGAAATGGTTTGTAGTGGAGTTTTTTAGAGAAGAGGTAGCCATATGGTGGGGATTACTTAACCAAAAGAGGTGTCTCAACCTGCCCGATGAAGAATTTGAAAATTTACTTTTGGACAGATGGTCTCATGCCAGAAAACAAGATAAGGAGAAACATGAGGGGCTATTTCCTACTGGTATATCCTTACTGCAGGTTCAGGGATTGATTCAGAAAGAGAAGATCATTGTTTCTATCAATCCTAATGGTAAACATAATTTCATCAATGATAAATTGGCAAAAAAATTGCAAGTCCCAGCAAAACATATTGAAAATACAAAGGTTGATGATAAGGATGTTCAAATTTATAAGGATTTGAAACTTTCTATGGATAAGTATGTGTTTCATGGTGATTTTTATGCTTCAGATATGGATAACATAGATGTTGTTTTGGGATACCCTTGGATGGAATCGGTAGGTACTATCAATATTAATGTCCAGAAGAAATTCCTGAAGCTCTGGTATAAAAAGAAGAAAATTACATTACAGGATATTTCCACTAATAAACAGATAGAGTCCAAGGAGGCTGAAGCAGAAGATGTTCCAGGGTCTGACATATCAGATGATGAGCAGTTGATGGTCGACAATCAAACACAAACAGAGGCGGAAGCAGACAAGGTTACAGGTGTTGATACATCAGAGGAGGACTCAGTGGTTGAAGTCATATTGGAAAAGAAGACACCACAACAGGCACCTCAGCAAGGTGAATTAAAGAAGAAGACACCGTGGGTTACAACTTCAATATATCATCACCCACATCACCCCGCAAGAAAACAACCAACAAGATGGCAACCTATTAGCCACAAGGACAATAACCCCCGTATGATGGATAGCAAGGAGCGAAGATCCACCTACTACACATCAACACAGAAGAACTGCCATGGTCAACTT
>APFE031185442.1:37285-106165 GCA_000404065.3 Pinus taeda
TATTAAAAACAAATAATTTAATATGACGATCACATTTAAATTAAACTAAACCCTAAACACAAAGTAAATACACCTGTAAAGGATTGTGACTCACGTTCATAAAGGAGAGTTGTCACCACGATGGGAAACGATGGAATCATTGGTGAACAGGGCGGTCACCGCCAAGGAGAGCTACATATAGAGGTAGACGGGGTTTTAGAAGGGGGTTGAACAATAGAGGAAAAACCAAGAGGAATTCGGAAGGGAAGGAAAGCGGCCATTGGAAGAACTTGAGCATTTTGAGGTTCTGGACATGGGGGACAATGAGCTTCTGTTGAGAAGCTTACTAGATTGAGCAGCCAGGCTCTACTCAGTCTGGTTGGGTGGAATCGCTCTCTCGGTAATTGGAGCAGTGTAGTCGCAGACATCTTCCGCTGCAACAGTTCAGGTAGCAGTTCAGGTAGGTACCTGCTTTAAACTCCTTACTGTTTTTTGTATATCTGTTTTCGGTTTTTACATTGTGAGATGCTTGTAGGTGATCAGAATCAGCCAGTTGAAGCTCCATTGGTCCAACCACAGGGGCAGCTAGTGGAACACTCACAGGATCCAGTATAGTGACCAGTACTAGCATTTCCTGAGGAGCAGGGAATCTAGTGAGATCTCAAGAGACAAAGCTGCAGGAGAAGGATGAGGAGGAGCTGGTAGAGCCTCCCACTCCTAGTGATCGAGCCAGCAAAGAGGTTAGTTAGACATGGAGAGGTGCCAAGGAGTTCGTTGGAGTTCTTAGGATGAACAAGACAAAGTGCAGACAACCTAATAGATATCAAGCATTGGTAGCTTAGGTTGCAGAAACTTCCATCTTTCAGGAAGCCGCAAAACATCAGGTGTGGATAGAAGCCATGGAGAATAAAGCTTTATCATGACGAATGATGTTTGAGAGGTGGTGCCAAGGCCTAAGGACAGGTCAGTTGTAAAAGAAGGGAGAAAATGCGAAATGTGAAATAAGAGGGGAGAAATCAAGCAGGTTAGTGGCGACTACAACAACAACTCCAAATGATATATACACCCTATATGAAATTAGAAAGGAAGGTTGTTTCTTGGCAAAGGAGGATGAAAGTTTGCTTTGGCACAGGAGAATGGGTCACATAAACTTCGATAATTTGGTAAAGATCAACAAAAAGAAAGTTGTGAGAGAGATGCCAAAAATTTCAAAACCAACAAGTACTATGTGTAAGCACAACATGCATGGAAAACAAACAAGGCTTGAGTTCAGGACCAAGGAACACTCTACATCAAAACTATTAGAGTTAATACACACTAATCTATGTGGACCAATGAGAAGCAAAGGATTGGATGTTGAATAAATACTTCATGCTAATGATCGACGATTACACCCGAATGACGACAACAAGTTTTCTGAAGAAAAAGTCTGAGGCATTTGAATGTTTCAGAATTTACAAAGAGATGGTTGAAAACGAAACTGATTTGAAGATCAAGTGTTTAAGATCATGTAATGGAGGAGAATTCACATCCAAAGAATTCCAACACTTCTATGAAGAACAAGGAATAAAAAGACAGTTCTCAGCAGTCAAGACACCACAACAAAAGGGAATCGTTGAAAGAAAGAATAGAACGGTGGAAGAAATGGCTAGGACCATGTTGAATGATTCAAAATTAAGCAATGCCTTTTGGGTTCAAGCAATGGAAACAACTATGCACATTCAAAACAGAGGAATGCTTAAAAGAAACTATGACAAGACCTAATATGAATTATGGAAAGGGAGACTGATAAACATTAAGCATTTCAGAATCTTCGGAAGCAAATGCTACATAAAGAGAGAAGACAAGAAGCTCAAAAAATTTTACTCTCAGGAAGATGAAGGTATATTTGTTGCGTATCTCACTGCTCAAACTAGCAGGGGACCTAAGGGTAATCCCTAACAGCGAACTGAGAGGCCAAGGGCAATAAGTGGAGTCTTATCCCACTCCCACCTTAGCTAAGGCTCCCTTATATTTACAGACTTTCACCGATGTGAGGAGACCTGGTATGTGTGGAGTCACTAATGAAGGATAAGTCAATGGATGTCAGTGACCCGAAACACCCTTTCCCAGAACTTGAAGGATAAAGATTGCTTGCTTTGCAAGCAAGGTACTAGGTAATCTAGGGAAAGGAAGAGAGGATTTCAAGGTTAGGTTTCGGGATAAGACGTGTGAAGGAGTTTCCCAATCCCTAAAATCTTTGTTAGAATTCGTATCCCGGATGATTCTTGAAGAATGGTCTTTCAAAGGAGTGGGACCACACAAGGCCAAGTAGACCTAGTCTAGGGTATGAGGAAGGAATTTAGCAACCAATGATATTCCAACCCAATACAAGGTGGAGAGAGGATCAAAGAAAATATAATTACTCAAAGATGTTGGTTTGACCCTAGGAAGTATTAGCATTCAAGATGGCAGGGAAAGTTTTGGTCCCGGAGCTAGGGCTTGGCTTTTCTCCCAATTCCACTGTTGGAATGTCTTCGAATTTGGAGACCCCACGAGATTGAAATTTTTAAATGGCTAGCTTGTCGGGAAATTGATGCCCTAGGCACCCCAATGTGGCTAGACTTGGGAGAAGGTGAAAGAATGAGAGTTTTGGTGACCACCCTTGGTAGATGAGTACCTTAATCCTTGGGAGAATGGAGTCTATGTTGATTATGAGTAAGATTTCTTGGTTCCCAATCAAGGGGCCTCAAAACTACTTCACAAGCCCTCTAGGTCAAGTGAAAGTAATCTTGCAGCTTTTATACTTCAAATGCACAAGAGGACTAGCTTATCAAGGTCAAATTTTACCCCTATGAGATTTCACTCACACTACATGGCCCATACATGGAGAGAATGCTATAATAGAGACAATTCCACAATATTAAGCAGTAATTGCATGCAACAATTAGCCCTAAAACAACAAAAATCCCAATCCAGCATATATGACAAAAAGTAACAAGAATAACATCAAAATTTCGTAGTTACATAAAGTAGAATATATCCAACCATTCACAAATGACAATAGAGAAGTTCCAAGAGAAGATAGACCAGTGACCATACATCAAAATTCATCCATAAAAGCTTCAATTCATCCACTAGAAAAAGTGTGAAATTCTCTAAAGAAGAGAGAGATCCAATCCAAAGTGATGATGAGAAATGATCTCACCTCACTTGTATTTATACACATCTTAGGAGTTCAAATTAGCCTCCTTGGCCTACATAAGCCCCAAAAATAAAATAATGTGTTAATAATACAAGTTTTGGTGACAAGCCCACCAAACTAGCTCATAAATGAAAAAAATAAGTCTCTCAAGAGGTCAAATAATAGTCTACGCATGTTATAGGGCCGTCTAAGAGGCCTGATGAGGTCCATGGGTGCCACAATGAAGAATAGGACCCTCAAAAGCAGTGGACAAGGGGTTGGCCCCTTGTAATAACCTGTGGTGCTCCAAATGACATGTGGAGAGCACACAAGTGTCTTCATGGGTCTCCAAACAAATTGAGCATGCCTGTGGGTCACCTGCAAGGGGTAGGATGATAGTGTAAGTGATGCCACATCATCGTACAAGTCCTGGATCATCGGCCAAGTGTATGGTGTAGATTTAGGGCCAGTTGGGCATGATAGATGAGGTGCATCCTCCTTTAAGTGAACCATGATCCATGGAGTGCAATCTACTATTGTGGAGGCCCATGGCTCTCAAGCTCACCCTACAGGTGCCAATGTAGCCCTCTGGAGGATTCGGACCCCGTATAGGGAGACCAAACCCAAATGGAAACCATCTGCAATCTTGCATAAGATCCAATGTGTCCCCTAGGCTTCCAGTACAACAAGTCATTAGAGAAATCAAGTAAATGAGCTTACCTAATCATGGACCACAGGTGGCGACTTCATAATGGCCTGCCCTTCCATAATGGGTTTTGGCGTGTGCCAATGTCTCCTAAACTCCAAATGGGGTTAACCACGTGCCCTATTAGGTGGTTTCTACCTCTAAAGGGGATAATATAGTCAAGGTACATCCGTCAAAAGGTGGTGGCATGTGACAGATAGGTGAATGAAGTAGGGGGTGACAGGCAACAGCCCTAGGTCACATGCTAGGGTATAAGGGTAGCTAATAAGAGGGAAGTCCACACTTGGGTTTATAATGTTTAGGAGGAAGAAATCATGGTGCATGAGGTGCCTCAGCCTTGGTTTTTCCACCATTCTTTATATGCATTTTGCCTTTTTATGATTTTCTTTAATTAACTGCTCGAGGCTCAAGGGGTTAGTGCATGATGTATAAGATATAGCAGTAAATTCCCCCCTTTAAGGTGGGGCGATTCATCGCCCATCAGGGGGTTGGGGCAATCATGGGTTCCTATATGATGAAGAAGGCTCATAAAACCTGTAGGAACTAGGGTGATGGCCACAATGATGGCGTAGAGCTCATGTATTGGCTTTTTACCACATGCTAAATGTTTTTGTCCCAGCCATCTTTTTCATTTTCTGGTACTTTTCTTGTTGAATGTGGCCATATATGCTTTTAACTTTCTTTTTAGTTGCATCAACCTCTGGGCTTCATTCTAAGTCATGACCCAAGGTGTGGGCAAGGGAAAGGGCGAGCTAACCCTATGTGCACCCGATGAAGGGATGTGGACCCAAGTGGCATAAATGATGGATGGGGTAATAATGAATGGCAAGGGGGGCAATATAAGTGGATAAGGGAGAGGGACCACGCAACCAAAATCGAGATTTCCCATGAAATACCATCCCTGAAACCAAATGGTCAGTAAAAGAGATCCCACGGGACTAGAATCCAAGGTTAATCCCTAAAAGGGGTCTAAGGGATAGGAGCACAGATCTAGCCCATCCTTTCCGCTGAACCCCCCCCCCCCCCCCATTAATCCATGCCCAGAAGTGGCCATGATAAGCAAACTACAATACTCAATTTCAAAATGACAAGGCATACCCTTAGATTCAGGAGGCCCACCTTCAAACATACCATCATGGCAAATGGGTGAGGGACCACATGGTTGGCTCGAGTGGCGGAGAAACCGCATAATGAGCTAGTTGATAACTGCAAAGGTTTGTTGGCTGTCGCCTGAGGACCATCTTTGAGAAAAAATTTCTCCTAGGGATATTACCCACAGAACGGTGGGTAACAGACGTGATCTCTCGAAGAAGTGGGCATAGCTACTCGGACAGGAGGTCACGAGAACTCCAGCAATCTCTTGGTTACTGTAGACCTATCACTTGCACATATAATAGATGGAAGAACATGAGGCAGCTGTTATGTAAAAAATTAGTTAATTTTAGGTTATTGTTTAATTTTAGGTTTAGTTAGACGAAAGGGCACAATCATAAGATCATGCCCTTTCCCCAAAGGGTGCCCATGGCAGTATATAAGCCAGGCATCCGCAATTGTAATATCATCATCTGTAATTTCATCTCTAATAAAATATTTATATATATAAAATTCTGCGCATCAGGCATTTTCTGTTTCATCTGGTATCAGAGGCATCGATTCTCTGCCTACCATCACTCCACTGCATTTCTATTCAACCTCATCTCGTCCCCCCACTACTTCATCGATTTCACACTGCTCACGCTCCCACTCTACCCTTACTAATTGATCTCATCAGTGCTAAAATTCTTGTCCCTCTCGACCACGACCACCATCGACCTGTTTTCATTCCGCTGGAACCCCGTTGCCTCACTGCCTACCGTCTCAGTGCAATCGTTGTGTACCCAGAGTCCCTTCCGCTATTATCTTCAGACAGCCCACGCACCGTATCAACGACACACCATCGATTATGCTTCTGTCCACAGCCACACTGGTTTTCCGCCCCTCTCCGCGCATCGTTTTACCTGTCAGTCGTCCGTTGTACGCCATTCCCTGCACGTCGTCCGCAACAAGTCCTTAACCCTCAATTCTGGCCACATCTACAGCCAATCATAGTGGCCATTGACTCTCGGCGTGCCGTTTCATTTAAACTCGGTTGTGCCATTTCATTTCAACATATATATTTATAATATATATATAACTAAATTATATTAAATATTTATATATTATATAACATATATTATATATAATTTATTTATATATACGTATATTATATAGTTCTATCATTAATTCATATAATATATATATTATATATATATATATATATAAATTAAATAACTTTATCAAATTATAATTATATTATAAAAATTATTTTAGCTAATAAAAAAAAAAATAGGGGGAGGAAAAATATTTTAGCTCGCAAATAAATACACGCCCCAGCCAACCCGCTCAATGTCGACAATGACAATGGCGGATTTCCAAAAAAAATGATTGACGCAGAGCATAAGATAAATAACAACCACGACGAGGTCAATAAAAAGCTTGAGGAGCAAGCAGACAAAATCAAAAATCTTCAAGGTACGACAAATCGAATAGAGATAAAAATGGAAAGTCAACACGTCCAAACAGAAGTAAGCATCAAAGAGGTCTTAACAATGCTGAAACTTCTGTGTAAAAAGTCAAATTGTACACCCTAAGAGCTACTAAAAGAGAGTGAAGAGAATCAAGAACACCTCTCGTCAGATTCAACAAAGTCAACAGATTCTCATGAAAAGGTTGAATTCCCAAAAAAATCAGCGACACCCCACCAAGAAGCAAGTAACACAGCCTTTACAAACAAGCAACTTTGGGATACCCTCACTAATCAACACCCCTTTTTTGCTCAACCATTAGCCACATACCAAAGGAGGGCAAAGGTCGAGATGCCTAAATTCGATGGAAACGAAAAAAACAATGTTGCATGGATAAATAAAGCAGAAGAATACTTTGAGATATATGACATCACTAACGATGACGAAAAACTCAGACATGCATCTATGAAAATGGAAGGAGAAGCATACAACTGGTATATGTGGTGGAAAAAAACAACACACGTCATTAGCTGGAGAAAGTTTAAAGATGCATTTTTTAAGAGATTCCAAGGTGTAAGAGAAAAAGAATTCTTTTCAAAACTCATCAAGTTACTACAAAAAGGAAGTGTGGACGAATACACTCAAGAATGGGAGACCTTAGTAACACGAGTACCTGGGTTATCAGAATCTCGTTTGATTCAATCATACGTCTCAGGACTTAAATCCCATTTACAAGCAAAACTTGAGATGCATGACATTACATCAATAGAAGTAGCAAGACGAAAATCAAAAACAGCCAAAAAGAAATCCGAACCAATATTTTGGTCAAAAGCGGAAAAAACATATTCAAGACGAAGGATGCCTCAGTATATGGACTCCAATAATACAAGATACATTCCACCACATCGTCGTGAAGATGAAAAATCTAATGTGGAAATGCAAAGGATAAAAGAGGGTAAATGTAAACATTGTGGTGAGAAGTGGGACCCCAAACATAGATGTGCTAAAGGAAAAGAACCAAAGAACCTATATAATTGTGAAGCAACCAATGATTCAAACAGTGAAGATTATGACATAGAAGAAACAGAAGACGCCCTAGAATTCTCACCAGAATTAGATGACGGAGGTACTCCGCAAGTGTCATTATCAACGATGACAGGTATATCACAACCTCAGACCTTAAAGTTAAAAGGACACATAAAGAAGAACAACGTAGTGGTTTTCATTGACTCTGGAAGCACACACAATTTTCTAGATGTGACTGTGGCCAACAAACTCAATATCTTTTCATTTCCCTTACCAAACATGGAAGTGATGATAGCTAACGGTAAGAAGATTGAAAAGGTGGGGAAATGCCATAAGGTCAATTTGCATATTCAAGAGTTTAAATTAGATTCTCCATTCTTCACGGTACCATTAGGAGGAGTAGATGTAGTCTTAGGCATCCAATGGCTACGAACTTTAGGTACTTATGCCGCCAACCATCAAGTACAATTTATAAAATTCAAATGGGGAGGTCAGAAGTACAAACTACATGGATTCCAAGCACCAGAAAATCATGTTATGTCATCATCTCAGATGATGAAGCTGAGTCGAAGAAGAGCACCTACTTATGCAGTACAATGTCATCAATTAGAAATGTTATCTGCAAATATGACCAAAGAAGAGTCACCAGAGATGCAAGATCTAATTCAGAAGCATGAAAAAGTATTTCAAGACCGCCCTATGAAGATGCCGCCTAATAGGGAAATTGAGCATAGAATAGAAGTTAAGGCAGGGTCAGACCCTGTCAACATCAAGCCATACCGATATCCACATCTCCAAAAAATGGAAATTGAGAGATTAATCCAAGACCTTTTACAGTGTGTGACTTTGATCATTTTGGAATATATAATCAAGTGGAAAGACTTACCGAAGAAGACGCTTCGTGGGAGAATGAAGCATTTTGTCAACAACATCCGTCGTTGCGTATGCTTTGAGGACAAAGCATTCTTTCGAGAGGAAGGCAATGTTATATAAAAAATTAGTTAATTTTAGGTTATTTTTTAATTTTAGGTTTAGTTAGACGAAAGGGCATGATCATAAGATCATGCCCTTTCCCCAAAGGGTGCCCATGGCAGTATATAAGCCAGGCATCCGCAATTGTAATATCAACATCTGTAATTTCATCTCTAATAAATTATTTATATATATAAAATTCTGCGCATCAGGCATTTTCTGTTTCAACTGCATGCTTTCACG
This sequence comes from Pinus taeda, assembly GCA_000404065.3. Lineage (NCBI taxonomy): Eukaryota > Viridiplantae > Streptophyta > Pinopsida > Pinales > Pinaceae > Pinus > Pinus taeda. The sequence continues at coordinate 45,918 of APFE031185442.1, forward strand.
ACGTCTCGTGATCGCACATGCTATATGTTAGGCCATAAAACCAACAAAAAAAAAATATGCAAATATGCATCTATCTACCATGAGAAATATCATATGATGTTAGTTCTAACGCAAAAATCAACATGTAATGCATCCTACGCTAACATGCATATCGTAAGGCTGGTACTAAGTGTAATCATAACGCTAGTGCAACCAACATATCATCACATCAATATACATATGCCTGTCAGTATGATTACTCATGCAACAACTCCTAAGTCGAATGTGGACATAGTCACATGGCGGATGAAGCGGGTGTGAGGCGGGAAAATATGATCTCCATTCGAGGTAAAGGAAAATCCTAAGAGAAAGAGAATAGGTCAATCTAGAGGTCCTAGGCTCTCCTTCTAGGTACACAATGGTGGAATGATGATCACTCCCAAGAACTCCTCATCACATTATTATTTGTAATATCATGCTTTGAAGATGTCACACAGTTGTGATGAGAGGGAAATGAAGGGTGAGAGAAAGAAGGAGGGCAACAAATAGGTTGCTCAATGTGATGGTCACATCAGAGAGGAGAGGTCGCGAAGTGATCATAATCCTAAGGGTGGGTCAAAGGGGATAAAGTATATTTAAAGAAGGGTTCTTTCTTGACACCATATTCAGAAAGGCGAAAAAGGGCGTGGTCACTAGAGGTTATGCCAAAAGGGATGAGGGACTTACCTGAGGAAGACTCAAGGTGATGAACAAGAGGGAAAAGCAAAGGGGAGGGTGAAGTGTCATATTCAACAGGTTTTCCTTGCCCACAATTTGAAGGCTCAAGTGATTTGAATACATAATAAGGTGGGTAGGTAGGAGCCTCGTTGCTTTCCTCATTATAAGCATCAAAGATTGGGCTTTCATTAAAAGGACAGTCAAAGATTGGGCCTTCATTAAAAGGACAGTCAAAGATTGGGCCTTCATTAAAAGGAGAGTCAATCACTTCCATCAAAGATTGACCTTCTTCATGCAAGGGAAAATAATAATTCTCCTTCCCAAAGATATCATCGCAAGTAATGCCTGAGATAAAGGAAAAGCCAATCTCAATCTCATCTTCTTTGTCAGTATCATAAATGTGAGCATAATCAAACTGAGGCCCAACAATCTCCCATTTCTCCTTTTCAATGTGGAAATAATCTCCAATGTCATCTTCCAAGGAGCTCATGGGATCACCTTCCTCAAGGTTCTTAAAAGGAGAGTTATTAGGAGTGATACCCTTGAGAAAGGTAAGTTTAGTCCCAGCCTTACTTTCTATAGCCTCATTCTCCTCAACACATGTGCTCTCAGAATCATCCTGTCCATCCTGCGGCCCCAATGAGGGCTCATCTTCGAGATTCTCAAGGTCATCTTCATCTTGGTTGGTTAACAAGTGAGGCCCCTCTTCTTCTCTCTTCTCTTGAAGAATAATGGCTAAGGTATTTGTTACATGATTTTGGTAATACACTTCTAGGAGGAGAGCATTAGTAGGGTTCTCTTTATATTCACATTTCATCTTATGAAGCTTCACCTCTTCATCATATTAATGGGAGAATACTTCATCAGAATTACATTCCCTCACTAACCCCCTGCATAACCTACTATATTCATCCATTCTTTCTTGTGTGATTTGGAGGCTTTCAAGATCCAACTCTTCATCATCCTTAGAGGAGATGTCTTTCACTTCACTATTATTCGCTACCAATTCCATAATTGGCATTTGCTCATCATCCTCATTTTCTTAGTCATCCAAATCCTCATCTGGTAATGAACCATATTTTTCCTTGACCTTGTGAGACAAGGAATTAAATGTACTAGTATAATAGGCAAGCTCCAAGAAGAGATAATTTGTGGGCCCTTCTTCAATAGTCATTCCTTATGCTGTCGAGGTTTGACCCGCTCTTGTTATAAAAATCGAGTATGAAGTCCTCGTTCTTGTGCTCTATCAGATGATCACAAAGCTCAAACCACGAACCCAATCTTTCCCATAGGTCTTGTTCTTCTTCAAGGCTAATGTCGTGGATACTTTCTTTAACCATTTTTCATGATCTTGCATATAATGCAAAAATGGAGTCACCAGGGTGAATTAAAATGCCTTCACAAATGCCTGGTTTACCCTACAAGCATTGACTTTGAAGTTAAATGAGGAACTAGGACTTTGTTGCTCCAATGGAGTCGCCAAATGATATGAATAATGTCGTATGGGGAACAAAGCACATGTTTCATGTCCCCGAAACCGGCACCAAAATGTTACGGCTCAAACTAGCAGGGGACCTAAGGGGAATCCCTTACAGCCAAATGCTAGGCCAAGGGCAACAAATGCAGTCTTAGCCCACTCTCACCTCAACTAAGGCTCCCTTCTATTTACTTACTTTCACCAATGGGAGGAGACTCAGTATGTGTGGAGTCACTAATGAAGGATAAGTTAATGGATGTGAGTGACCCGAATAACCCTTTCCCATAACTTGAAGGATAAAGATTGCTTGCTTTGTAAGCAAGGTACTAGGTAATCTAGGGAAAGGAAAAGAGGATTTGAGGGTTAGGTTTATGGGATAAGACGTGTGAAGGAGTATCCCAATCCCTAAAATACTTGTTAGAATTGGTATCCCAAATGGTTCTTGAAGAATGGTCTTTCAAAGGTGTGGGATCACACAGGGCCAAGTGGACCCAGTCTAGGGTTTGAGGAAGGAATGTAGCAACCAATGATATTCTTACCCTAGACAACTTGGAGAGAGGATCCAAGAAAATATAATTACTCAAAGATGTTGGTTTGACTTTGGGAAGTGCTAGGCTTGGGGATGGCAGGACAAGTTTTGGTCCCAGAGCTAGCGCTTGGCTTTTCTCCCAATTCCATCAGCAGAATGTCTTCAAATTTGGAGGAGGGCTAGAGGAAAGGACAGCGCAAGAGACCCTATGAGATCGAAATTTTTATGTGGCTAGCTTGTCGGGAAATTGATACCCTAAGCACCCCAATGTGGCTAGACTTGGGAGAAGGTGAAAGAATGAGAGTTTTGGTGACCACCCTTGGTAGATAAATGCCTTAATCCTTGGGAGAATGGAATCTATGTTGATTATGTGTAATATTTCTTGGTTCCCAGTAAAGCAGGCCTAAAAATTACTTCACAAGCCATCTAGGTCAAATGAAACAAATCTTGCAGCTTTTATACTTCAAATGCACAAGAGGAATGGCTTATCAAGGTCAAATTTTAACCATAGGAGATTTCGCTCACACTACATGGCCCATACATGGAGAGAACGTTATAATAGAGACAATTCCACAATATTAAGCAATAATTGCATGCAACAATTATCCCTAAAACAACGAAAATCCCAATCCAGCATATATGACAAAAAGTAACAAGAATAACATCAAAATTTCGTACTTACATGTAGTAGAGTATATCCAACCATTCACAAATGACAATAGAGAAGATCCAAGAGAAGATAGACCAACAACATACATCAAAATTCATCCATAAAAGCTCTAATTCATCCACCAAAAAACTTGTGAAATTCTCTAAAGTGAGAAATCCAATCCAAAGTGATGGTGAGAAATGATCTCACCTCACTTGTATTTATACACATCTTAGGTGTTCGAATTAGCCTGCTTGGCCTACATAAGCCCCACAAATAAAATAATGTGTTAATAATACAACTTTTGGTGACAAGCCCACCAAACTAGCTCATAAATGAAAAAAGTAAGCCTCTCAAGACATCAAATAATAATCTATGCATGTTGTAGGGCCCTCTAAGAGGCCTAACGAGGTCCATGGGGCCACAATGAAAAATAGGACCCTCAAAAGCAGTGGACAAGGGGTTGACCCATTGTAATAACCTGTGGTATTCCAAATGACATGTGGGGAGCACACAAGTGTCCTCATGGGTCTCCAAACAAATCGAAGATGCCTGTGGGTCGCCTGCAAGGGGTAGGATGATAGTGTAGGTGATGCCACATCATTGTACAAGTCCTGGATCATCTGCCAAGTGTATAGGGTAAATCTGGGGCCAGCTAGGCATAGTAGATCAGGTGCATCCTCCTTTAAGTGAACCACGAGCAATCTCTGAATGGCTATGGGGATCCACGGAGTGCAATCTGCTGTTGTGGAGGCCCATGGCTCTTAACGCTCACCCTACATGTGCCATTGTAGCCCTCTGGAGGATTAGGACCCCAAACTGCTCCATAGAAACATTTTCATGCGAGTGACAATGTGCTAATGTAGCCCTCTAGAGGATTAGTAACCTTCATCCAGTGATGAAATGTTTCTATGCAACAGTTTGATTTATCAACATTTCCTTGATAGATAGGCATAGGCTTTGATCCTACATTTTCCATGCTTGCACCTCAAAGTTTCCGAGCCTCAGATTGATGATTCAATGTCTGGAAATTATACATATAATTTACCTGACAAATGTTACCCTTTTGATCAGTGCAAGCATCTTGTTGAAATATGTAACTAGGTTTGGTCTTCATAATGACGTGTAATCATGATTTTTATGTATTTAATGAAAAGGGAAAAATAAATTTATTATTATTGTTCTTGAAGCATGGGTTTCATGCTCAAGGAAAATTTATTTTTAGGTCAAGCTCCCATTGTGAGCTTCTAGGGCTTGTCATTTAGCCTCCAAGTCATTGCCATGTATGAAAGACCCTTCTTGGGCATGTTACATATTCCAAAAAGAAATTATTTCAGTCAAAGTTGAGTCAAGGGACCCTCCAAGACCTTGTCATGTTGCAATAAACAAGTCGGCCCTCACAAGCATCAAGTCAACCTAAGGACAGTAACAAAGTCCACAAATAGTGACATGAAGCCTATAAATAGAGAGCTCGATCTCATTTGTTAGTACACCAATCAAGTTCGTTTTGAAGCTCAAGAAGACTGAGAAATTCCAACAAAAGGAAGGAGAATATTAAAGGTTAAAAAAAATTGTTTTTGGGTCATTTATCTCACACATGCAAGATAGTCAGGGTTTCTTTCTGTAGCTGCAAAGATCAAAGATTACAATCACTTTAGGAAGCCGAAAAATCAAGTGTCTAAAGATCAATTTGGCAAGTCGAGTTTTCAAGGAAGGAAGAACAGCCCCAGTGAAGAAGAGAAGCCTTGCAATTCTGCCCTAATCAGTCCACACGTGTGGAATCTCATAAATTATAGGCATGACGAAAATTGCAGGCCTGAGATAAAAGGCCAAAGTTTGAAGATAATCTGAAATCAATAGTTTTGCAGTCAATTTGACTAGCGTTGCCTTGGAAAAAGAAAGGCTATCAAGGGAAGAATTTTGACTTGGTCTTGGAGAGTTCTTGGTCAAGGGTCTAGGTCTTGGAATTCATTAATTGAAGGTCTATAAGATGTCATGTCCCTTCCCAAAAGCATTTGTAACAGGCCTATCTCTACACAATTTTGCACAATTTTTCCAAGGAAAAGGACCCAAGCAGTTTCGACTTAGGGACTTAGGAGAAATTTCGGCCATATTAGTTTGCTAGTGGAAGGTGGGGGCCACCCACATAGGAATTCGTACTAGGCAATTTGAATTGCTTGGAGGGAATTAGTATAGTTGTTGGAGGGGACCACATGAGGCAAAGGCCCACAAAGTCATAAGGAGAAGGAGCCTCTCATTAGGTCATTCATTCACTCTTTTATATCAAATTTTACTTGACTCTTTGCTCGAGTTGCTTAGCCGAGTCAACTGGCTATTCAGCCATGAATCTCTTAAGCGAGAGACTCAACCTTACCTTCAGGGGACTTCGAGTGCCACCCTAGGAAGGCAGTTCCACAGCATTTCAAGGAGTTATGGGAAGTATCTACAGCACATTCATTCAGCTATCTGCAAGGAGTGCGTATTTCTGGGCCAGCAGTTGAGAATACACAGTAGATGAAAGAGCTACCTTGGGCCAGCCATTAGCCAGAGAAGCCAAGAATCTGAAGGACATCAATGGGCTAGCATTCATGAGGGATTTTGGGGCAAGAGGGGGCAGAAAATAGGCAGTTTGAATTCCATCCTTGGAGGACAGCGCTCAAAGTCGGTTCAGGCAATTTGTGGGCCTTGAGGGGAAGAGCTACATCCCAGAATCACAGCTGGGAAGGAAGGAGATTCATAGGTGGGATCATCTCAGTGATTTGGGGTAGCTTCCAAGAGGTTTTACAGCTTCATTCCAATAGGCCGAGTTTTGCAGTTGCAGCTGAGGTTGGGCTCCTTGGGGGTCGAATTTCAGAAGTCTGAACCAGACCAAACCCTTCCTGGGTTTTAGTGGGGTTTGGCTAAGAAACAAGGGGCTGAAATCTTATAATTTTCTAAGCACAGGACGGAGTGATTCCAGCCCTTCGATTTCAGCAGATAGTGCAGTTCCTAGGCAGTGCAGATCAGTTCTGGTGCAGCAGTTGGGGAAGCGTTCACATCATCCTTTTCTCACCTGGGTTTTGTCACACTTGTCCTTAGAGACAAGCCCAGGTGCACCATTCTATTTTATCATTGTATTTACCCTTGAAGAATTAATAAATTGGCTCAACAATTCTCTATTTCCAGTGTTTTCATGGGTGCTTGATGTGAATTTCATTTTTCTGATTATTGGACTGTTTGATTGCTTTGTTTATCAGTTAATTTCCTGTTTAGGAACATTACAGTGGTATCAGAGCCTGGGTCTTGGCTTAGCTGTGGGGATTTTCTCCTATGAGAGAAGGGGACCAGTCAAACATTACATACAAGAGGCAGAGGTACCATAGCAGAGAAAGAGAGCTGGAAATCACTTCAGACATGAAGGGCAAGGGGAAAGCAGTGGTAGCAAAGGAAGATATGGTAGCCGAAGAGCAAGGAGGAGATGGATTTTGACAGCCTCTTGAAGGTTTTGAATGATTTGGCAAAGGGCCAGAAGGAGATACTATAGGAGATAAAAATGCAGAACCAAGAGAGAACCACCCCTAGGGGATTCTTATTTGGGAAACTTCTGGAGCATCACACCGATTCGATCACCCTTCACCAGCAGCACAACCCCCATCAACCAGCAGGCTAACTCGAGCAACACTACCCTCTTTTGTACCTGTGGCACAGATTGAACCAATAGGGGCTGAAGACCCCTCCCAGATGGAAGAACACTTTAGAGAGTGGTAATCTATGGGTGCAAACTTTAGGGAAGCACTCTCTCTCAGAGATTTCTACAAGCTCAAGCAGAATGAGAAGAGCAAGGGCTATGGAGGATAGGGCGCGGAGAGCTATGAGCTGCAGAGGACCATAGGGAGGATGTACGTCCCTACATTCGATGGCACTGCCAAGTGCACTGCTCAAGCCTGGGTTAAGAAGATGGATAAGTATTTCCAGCTCAACCGGATGACAGAGCTGGAAGCCATCAAGATGGCCACACTGCACATGGAGGGGGAAACCCATGACTGGTGGTTTCATGGTTTGGCCAGCCTAGGGCATGCCAATGTGGCTTCCTATGAGGATTTCACCAGGAGGGTGGTGGAACGCTTTGACCAGAGGGATCCGGAGGCCCATTTCAGGGAGCTAACCAGCTTTGCCAAACAAGCAACCCAAAGAACTACATTTCACAGTTTCTACGAGTTTCAGTGATGGTCTCGGACCTATCAGGTGCTCAGAGGTGTATACCTTCATAGAGGGCTTACTCGAGCCCCTGTGTGGACTAGTGAAGTCACGCAAACCCTCCATGATGCAGGAAGCAGTTATGTGCACCAAAGATTTGCAGGGGGCCATCTCCAAGACCAAAGCACCTTTCCCTGCACGGACCGCTTTTCCCCAGAAGGGGCATGACACCAGACCCCCACCTCAGAGAACCACCTAGGGACAGGGGCAACTGGATGATGAGACACAAAAGGACCTCAGGAGGAGGAAGTTGTGCTTCACTTGCTGGGAGCCCTCAACACCAGGCCATCAGTGCACCACTAGCAAAGCACATTATATTGAGGTTTGTTCAGACAGTGACCAGGAGGATGAGATGGAGTAGAAGTATGGTATGGGAGACAGTAAGAGTCCGGTAGATAGGGAACCACCACCACCACCTCCATGGGGAGGGGCATCCTTTGCCCCATCCGAGGGAGTCCTTGCTTCTTTATGCGGGGTCCCCAAATTCTTGACATTGAGGATCAGAGGCACTATACAGGGACAGTGGGTGTCAGTCTTAGTTGATAATGGGGCTACCCACAACTTCATAGATGCCCAGTTGGTTCAGAGGAGGGGCCTCACCACGACCGAGTTTGAGGTCTTTTCAGTCCTGGTACCAGGTGATCGTACCATGCAGTGCACTCAATATGTACCCGCTTTGACAGTAGTTATGGGGAACTACTCTATCACGAACCATTTCTTTGTGGTCGATGTGCCAGACACCAACGTGGTGATGGGTGTCCAATGGTTGTACTCCCTTGGGCGAGTCACTACTGATTGGAAGAAACTAGAGATGGAGTTCACAGGGCCTGATGGAAAATTGGTGGTCCATAGAGGCATACATTCATATCCACCCCAGACAGTCTTAGCGCATAGGATGGAGGTAGATCTGTGACATGGAGGCATAGCATGGGCACTAGAGATGAGGCTTTCAGAGGTTGGAGGAGAGGTCCAGACAGCACCTCCAAACATACAGGCCTTGTTGGATAGGTATGCAGTTGTGTTTGGGGATATTCCACCAGGGCAACCGCCAGACAGGGGATTCGAGCACACCATTGATTTGGAGCCGGGTGTGCATACGGTGATCGCTACCCCTTATAGGCATCCTAAGGCCTATAAGGATGAGATTGAGAGGGCCATCAGAGAGTTGTTTGCATTGGGCCATATCAAGCCAAGTTCCAGTCCTTTTGCTTCTTCAGTAGTGTTGGTGAAGAAGAAGGATGGAACCTTGCAAATGTGCATTAATTATCAGGCCCTCAACAAGAAGACATTGAAGAACCAGTACCCCATCCCCTACATCGATGAGTTGATGGATGATCTTAGAGAAGCCAAGTACTTCTCTAAGATACATCTACGTTTGAGGTACCACCAAATCAGGTGAGGGATCAGGACATCCCCAAGACAGCTTTTCGGTGCCATTATGGACACTTCGAGTTCTTGGTCATGCTATTTGGGTTAACCAACGCCCTAGCTACTTTTCAGTCATGTATGAACCATGTGTTACGGAGGCAGTTGAGGAGATTTGTGTGGGTTTTCTTCAACGATATCTTGATTTACAGCAAGACTTGGGAGGAGCATCTCCAGCACTTGGAGGAGGTGCTGTGTATTTTGGAGGAGCAGCATTATGCCAAATTGTCCAAGTGTGAGTTTGGCCTGGCAGAGATGGTCTACTTAGGGCATATCATTGGTGTAGATGGGTTGAAGGTCCATGAGCGGAAGATATGAGCTATCTGTGATTGGCCAGTACCTAGAGATGTGACAGCGTTGAGGAGCTTCTTGGGCATCAACACTTATTACCAAAATTTCGTCAAGGGCTTTTCGCAGTTGGCAACTCCCCTAATAGATTTGAGTCATTGACCAAGAGAGGGGCTTTCGCATGGGCAGTGGGGCACAGGCAGATTTTGATCGCCTCAAGGAGGTGATGAGCAATTGTCCAGTTTTATCACTTCTAGACTTTTCCCAGCCCTTTGTCGTGGAGTGCGATGCATCCAGGGAGGGAGTTGGAATGGTATTATCTCAGGATGGGCACCCCATTGCTTTCGAGAGTCCGAAGCTCTTACCCCATGAACAGTCATATTCTATATATGACAAAGAGATGTTGGCCATCATGCATGCATTGGCCAAGTTCTGACAGTATTTGGTGGGTAACAAGTTTCAGGGGAAGACTGATCACAACAATATTCGTCACTTCATGGGGCAGCAGGGCCTCAATGACAGACAGCAAAGATGGGTCAGCAAGGTGCAAGACTATGACTTCGACATAGAGTATGTGTGGGCAAAGCACAATGTGGTGGTTGATGCTCTATCACGAAGGCCCGCAGGCCTATCACTCATGAGCATTTGCCATGATTAGGAGGCCCAGTTATTGGTGGAGTATTCCAAGGACAAGAGGGCATGTGAGAAAATGGAGGGTACCCATGCAGATGAACTCTACCGGGTGATGGATGAGGTCATCTACTACAAGGGGCACGCATTCTGGTGCCTAGTTCGTAGTTGAGGGAGAGAGTGCTGCAGGCAGCACATGACTCACCATTGTCAGGACATCGGGGGTTCAGGAAGACATACATGGCAGTCAGGGAGTGATTCACATGGAAGGGCCTCAAGGGGGACATGCTGAAGCACGTACAGGAGTGTGAGGCATGTCAGAGGAACAAGGGGGAGTTGATTCACCCTGCAGGATTATTACAGCCGCTTCCCATCCCCGAGGGGAAATGGGAAAGTATCTCCATGGATTTCATCACGGGCCTCCCCATAGTACATGGCAAGGACTGCATTTATGTAGTGGTCGACCGGTTGACCAAGTATGCCCACTTTTTTGCCAACCCTACAAGATATTCGGCTTCATAGGTCGCAGAGTTGTTCTTTAGGGAGATTTTCGGGTTAGTTCCTAAGAACATCATGAGTGACAAGGATAGTAGGTTCATGGGAGGCTTCTGGCAGGATCTTTTCAAGTTGGTTGGTACCGAGCTCACCCCTAGCACGAGTTACCACCCCAGACAGATGGCCAGACAGAGTGAGTTAATTAGTGGCTGGAGGGGTACCTGAGGAACTACGTGACAGGGCAGCAGAGGGCTTGGATCCAATGGCTGCATTTGGGCGAGTATTGCTACAACACCACCCACCACATGTCCATCGATATGACTCCTTTTCATGCCTTGTATGGTTATGATGCATTATCTTTTGCTGATGTTGTTTTTGGAGGCAGTCGGGCCCCAAAGGCCAAATATTAGGTCCAACAGAGCCAAGACATCCTCAAGGCTCTAAAGGATAACTTAGTGACAACGCAGAACTAGCAGAAGGTGTACGCAGATCGGCGCCGGACCGAGAGACATTTCGAAGAGGGGGATTTGGTGTACCTCTGGTTACAGTCGTACGGGTAGTCCACATTGAAGCAGAAGGGGGTCAAGAAGCTACAGCCTCGTTTTTATGGGCCATACAGGGTGGTCAGGCGAGTTGGGGAGGTGGCCTACGAGCTAGAGCTACCTCCGGGGAGCAGGATTCACAATATATTCCATGTCTCATGCCCTAAAAAGGTGTTGGGGCAACAGGTGACAGCAGCAGTAGAGTTACCCCCATTGGATGATGAGGGCCACTTGGTTTTGGAGCCTGAAGCCATTTTGGAGAGGGAGAGGAAGTTGAGGAGCAGGACCATCAAGGAGTTCTTGGTACGCTGGAAGAACTTGCCAAATGAGGATGCCACCTAAGAGGGTGAGCACATTTTGGAGCACCCAGCTCTGAAGCTGCTTGAGGGCAAGCAACATTTGGGAGGGGAGAACTGTCATGTCCCTTCCCAAAAGCATTTGTAACAGGCTTATCTCTACACAATTTTGCCAAGGAAAAGGACCCAAGCAGTTTCGACTTAGGGACTTGGGAGAAATTTTGGCCAGATTAGTTTGCGAATGGAAGGTGGGTGCCACCCACATGGGAATTCGTACTAGGCAAGTTGAATTGCTTGGAGGGATTTCGGATAGCTGTTGGAGGGACCTAGATGAGGCAAAGGAAGGCCCATGAAGTCATAAGGAGAAGGATCCTCTCACTGGGTCATTCATTCACTCTTGTATATCGAATTTTACTTGACTGTTTGCTCGAGCTGCTTAGCCGAGTCAACTGGTTGTTCAGCCAAGAATCTCTCAAGCGGGAGATTCAACCTTACCTTCGGGGGACTTCGTGTGCCACCCTAGGAAGGCAGTTCCACAGCATTTCGAGTTGTTCCAAGAAGTATCTACAACACATTCATTCAACTATCTTCAAGGAGTGCATATTTTTGGGCTAGCAGTTGAGAATACGCAATAGAGGAAACAGCTACCTTGGGCCAACCATTAGCCAAAGAAACCAGGGAATCTAAAGGACATCATTGGGCTAGCATTCAGGAGGAGTTTTGGGGCAAGAGGGGACAACAAACAGGCAGTTCGAATTTCAGCCTTGGAGGGCAGCGCAGAGAGCCATTTCAGGCAATTCATGGGTCTTGAGGGGAAGAGCTACAACCCGGAACCACAGTTGGAAAGGAAGGAGATTCATAGGTGGGATCATCTCAGTGATTTGGGGCATTTTCCAGGAGGTTTTACAGCTTCATTCCAGCATGCCGAGTTTTGTAATTGTAGCTGACGCTGGGCTCCTTGGGGATCGAATTTCAGAAGTCTAAACCAAACCAAAACCTTCTTGGGTTTTGGTGGGTTTTGGTGGGTTTTTGCTAAGAAGCAAGAAGTTGAAATCTTATAATTTTCTGAGCACGGGAAGCAGTGATTCCAGCGCTTCGATTTCAGCAAACAGTGCAGTTTTCGAGCAACGCAGATCAGTTTTGGTGCAGCAGTTGGGGCAACCTTTAGATCAACCTTTGCTCACCTGGGTTTTGCCACACTTGTCCTTAGAGACAAGCCCAGGTGCACGATTCTATTTTATCATTGTATTTGCCCTTGAAGAATTAATAAAATGGCTCAGCAGTTCTCGATTTCTAGTGTTTTCTTGGGTGCTTGATGTGAATTTCGTTTTTCTGATTGTTGGACTATTTGCTTGCTTTGTTTATCACTTAATTTCTTGTTTATGAACATTACATAAGAAGAGAATAATTCTTGTGGGTTTTCCTCTCAGTTGGAGAGGTTTCGGGCCTGGTTGATCGCCTATATCTTGTATCATTTGTCTTATTGTTCTTTATGGTTTGATAGTTGTTTGATGAAGAAAACAATAATAATAATCAAGAGAAAGAAGAAGCTAATCAAGTTAAGTATAAAAAATACCACAAGCAGTGATCAAAGCAAGAGAAATCATCCAATGTCGTTGCCCCTAGATTTCTCAACATGGTATCAAAGCTAAGGTGACAAGTCAAGGAAGGGTGGCTCGAAAAAGAACTACTAAATGAAGAATCAAAAAGGACATCAGTCAAGGAGGACATTGAATCTTCAAGAAGGTACAGTCAAAGGTCGAGTTCAAGGAAATCACTAAGCAGACTTGATCAAATTCTGGGCTCAATTCTTTTACTAGACCCACAATAGAAGCAGTGAAGAAATCTACCATCAAGATCTTTTGAAGGACGAAAACATTACAAGGTGGAACAAAAGTCTAGGCTATATTCCATAAGATAAGAATTTTAGGCATGCATATATATAAAGGTATGTTATGATCCCTACATCTAGGAAGTTGAAGACCTAATCCTTCAGCCATAGGAAGGTCAAAAACTGTTGACAAGAAAACTGAACTTTTGGGCATCATAAAAGGATTGTTCTCATCATTCCAAGAAGTCAAATCTACAATAGCAACCACAAAACCAAGACTATGAGGTAAGTACAATTGTTTTCTCCATTCAAGAATTGAAATCTCCTCGTAAAAAGTAATAAAGGAAATTTTAAAAGGAGGCATAGTCAAAATTCGTTCCTAAGATGTGATCTTCTTCTGAGCATACATAGATATGATTCTCATCTCAGTAAAATTCCGATACATAGACCTTATCACCCCCTGGATATACGTATAATTACTCTTAGTTAAAATTCGAACTTGTTATAATCTAAAGTGCAGATCCCTCCATCTCTGTGATAGCATAAATCCTATCTTCAAGGCATGCCCTTGTGACATATATACTCTACTCTGCTTTACAAGTTCAACCCTATGGTGACCGAGTCCATGTGGCACAAAAGAAACAATCACCAATCTCATATATATTTGTTCTCTAAAAATCGATCAATCAAAAGAAGAAAATAGAAGGATCTAACTTCTGAAAAAGATCCATTCACTGTGAAGAAGATTGAAAGAACTAAGGAAGCAGACCTAAAGCAATCTAGTCATCAAGCAAATGTTGAAACTGTACCATCACTAGCGGTTTCTTGAGAAACATCGATATACTTGTAGCTATCAGTTTTGCGTGAAGACCTGTGAAGTTGTTGGGACATCAATCCAAAGTCAATGAACAAGGTCTCTGTGACAATCATATACTTGAAAGGAGTTGTTGAGTACAATGAAGAATATCTCATATCATATACCCTAAAGTAGATCAATGAATATGGCATCCGGAATTGCAAGTCATCACAACAAAGGTAAGTAACCATAAGGTATGTATGGTGTATTTTATTAAGGATCCATCATAAGATGTTTTAGGGTTGAAGATATGATTCTATGGTTTGTTAGTATTCCACGGAAAGGATGAACCCTAGCATGACATGAAGAGGGAAAAGAATCTGATCTAGGGTTTGAACTTAAGAATCCTTAGGATGACCTCATGATCGCATGAAAACCCTAGAGAGAAAACTTGACATCGTGTTTTGGTATCGTATACTTTGCTTGGGGTACTTGTCAATAAATGTTGCGGGTACAAGAAGTAAAGATGGATGGGTTGAGCCTTTGTTTTTAAGAAACATGATGGAAGAAGGAAATTGTATAACTATGGAAGTCTGGGTCACAGTAAGATGGAGAGAAGGATGAAAATGGCCTCCACCATGGCAATCAAGAAGAAAAGCATTATGACGGGATGCATCATTTTAGGGGATAGCATCATTATAGCATATGATTGAAGAAACAACTCATGACATCATTATAGAAGCTTGAAAGATAGCTGAAGTAAAAGCCTATAGCAATCATCATAAGTAGCTCTTGGTAACCTCATTAAAAGCATAAGTGGTGCTTATGGATAGAAGAAAGTAATCTAGCATATAGAAAGTATTCATCATGCATTATCATCATAAAAGGAGAATTTGCAGGATGAGAATAATCAAGATCCTCTATTGAAATATTTATTAGAAGGTACATCTCTCTTGGGAAAAGCAAGTGTCTCGCAAGAGTTCCATCTTTTATGGGGTTCATGAAGGATAATGGTATAATGACAAAAGGATGCAACATGGTTGAAGATCTTTCAAGCAAGAAAAGGAATTTGTTGAAGGAAGCCTAGATGTCCAAAAGAAGGAAAGAGGTATGTATGCATTAAGTTATGTCATCATATAGTTGCATGGGTAAATGCTTTGCATTATGAGCATGATTGAAGAAAAAGGAATCTCTTCCTTTGAAAAAGTGCATGCAGGTATGGTTCAAATATTGACAAAGATGAAATCAACATAATATGTCCTCATATGGAATATGAGGTAGTTGACGAAGATGAAGGAACCATGGATGGAAGTTCAAGAGAAGCAATATGTGAAGAAAGAAAGAAGAGATAGTGAAAGATGCAACTATGGAAAAGGAAATCAACATCTGATGACTAGAAGAATTGACCATGACATCTCCACGGAAAAGGTATGAAGACTCTAATGAAGTCTGAAAAGAAAGGAGACCCTTGACATTAAATATCTTGGAGATGTGTCAATATATGTGTGCGGGATGTTGATGTTGCGAACAAACAAGATGTCATGATGAAAGGCCATCACAGAAGGTAACTTTGATTTGATGTTCATTTCTAATTTTTGAAAATCATCTAGGTGGATTGATACAAGGCTACCAGAAGAGAGTTTTAGATGTCATCCACAAGTTAGCACTCATGTTTTTGGATGGAAGATCCTAAAGAAAACATGACGTGGAAGAGGTAGTTGTATGAAGGAATATCCAGACGTGGACTAGAGGATCACTTTCCGATAAGGGGTAGGATGACATGACTGACTTGAGGAAAGTGATGGATGGTCGATGCCCTACAAGAAGTCCCAAAAGATGAAGACTCCATAATGTTGAAAATGAACTTCATGACATCAAAAGAAGGAGCCCACAAGTAGTTGATAGCCCCATGATCTCCATCTAAAATAGAGAGTTGTTGGAAGCAAGTCCCTGGTTAAGAGGGAGCTTGGACAAGTCCCTGGATAAGAGGGAGCTTGGGTACATTCCTTTTATAGGAATGGGTACATTCCTTTATAGGAATGGGTATATCCTCCCTAGTTGAGAGGGAGAGATAGACGCATCATTCTTGTCTTCACTTTGGGAAGAAAGAATGGAGGAATGGGTAAGCATCTGGGATCTGATACTCTTTGAGGATGTGGTAAGGCATCCAAGATAAGAGTAGTCGTAGAGGACGGATATTATTTGAGGACTGGGAATCCAATATAAGAATAGTCCTGGAATGACATACCCTGTGAACACCCAAGTGGGGTATGTTCCTTGAGGGGCAATGATCATGGTGTCTATAAATCATTGGTCTCGCTAGCATTGTGCTCTGATCTTGTGGAGAGATACAGTTGTTAGTCAAGGCCTTTCTATGTGACAATGTTGGATGATATGATGCTAAACAGATGAGTTACCAATCTGACTCTTCTTATGAGAATTCTTCAGATTGAGAATGTCCAAGTACCTAGTATGGATTATGAATACCTCCCTAGTTAAGAGGGAGTGTTGAAATATATAACTAGGTTCAGTCTTCATAATGACATGTGTAATCATGATTTTTATGTATTTAATGAAAAGGGAAAATTAAATTTATTATTATTGTTCTTGAGGCATGGATTTCATGCTCAAGGAAAATTTATTTTTAGGTCAAGCTCCCATTGTGAGCTTCTAGAGTTTGTCATTTAGTCTACAAGTCATTGTCATGTATGAAAGACCCTTCCTAGGCATGTTACATATTGTAAAAAGAATTTATTTCAGTCAAAGTCGAGTCAAAGGACCCTTCAAGACCTTGTCATTTTGCAATAAACAAGTCGGCCCTCACAAGCATCAAGTCGGCCTAAGGACAGTAACAAGTCAACCCACAAACAGTGACATGAGGCGTATAGATAGAGAGCTCGACCTCATTTGTTAGTACACCAATCAAGTTCATTCTGAAGCTCAAGAAGTCCGAGAAATTCCAGCGAAAGGAAGGAGAAGATTAAAGGTTAAAATGGATTTTTTTGGGTCATTTATCCCACATATGCAACACAGTTATGGTAAGAGCTCGACCTCATTTGTTAGTACACCAATCAAGTTCATTCTGAAGTTCAAGAAGTCCGAGAAATTCCAGCGAAAGGAAGGAGAAGATTAAAGGCTAAAATGGATTGTTTTTGGGTCATTTATCCCACACATGCAACACAGTTATGGTTTCTTTCTGTAGCTGCAAAGATCAAAGATTACAGTCACTTTAGGGGGGCGAAATATCAAATGTCTAAAGATCAGTTTGCCAAGCCGAGTTGTCAAGGAAGGAAGAACAGCCCCAACAAAGAAGAGAATCCCTACAATTCTGCCCTAATCAGTCCAGTCGAATCTCAGAAATTACAGGCAGGCCGAAAATTGCAGGCCTAAGATAAGAGGTCGAAGTTTGAAGAGAAGTCAAACTCAGTAGTGTTGCAGTCAATTTGACCAGTGTTGACTTGGAAGAAGAAAGGCTCATCAAGGAACAAAATCTGACTTGGTCTTGGAGGGTTCTTTGTCAAGGCTTTAGGTCTTGGAATTTGTCAATTTAAGGCCTAAGAAGAGAATAATTCTTGTGGGTTTTCCTCTCAGTTGGGGAGGTTTTGGCCCTGGTTGATCGCCTATATCTTGTGTCCTTTGTCTTATTGTTCTTTATGGTTTGATAGTTGTTTGATGAAGAAAACACTAATAATTTTTTTTTTGTAAGCTTAGGAGAGACCCTTTTTTTTCTATTACCGTAAATTGAAATCACTACATGCTTGTGGTGATCTCAACCCGCCCCAACGGGAAACCGGGTTTCTTGACCACCTTAAGTTTTTAATAGCCAGCCAAAAATAATAGGTTCTCAGTCTGTCTTTCCAAGCTTTATATACATCATCCCTATAGCTACTAAAACTGTTTTTTGTCTGCATATGAAACTAAACAAAATTCCTATAGATAACTAACTGTAACTAGAAAGAGATTTTTATAAAAACCTCCAAAAATCATGCCTTCTCTTACTGGTTCGCTGCACCTGCCTATTGCTCCTTCTCCTTCTTGATTCCCGATCCACTCGCTTGTAACTGCTGTTGAATTTCGTCCATCTTCTTATCCTGCATGAGCAAGGTGATTTGGATGTTCCTTAGCTCCTTTTTCAAATTTGGAATCCCCTGGGATAATTCTACCATTTCCATGGCTACTTGTTCCATAGCCTTGGCAAGTAGTCGCTTCATCACCCAATAGACGTGCAAAGATTGTTTGTATAAAGTCATTCGGCCACGCGTATTACCCGGATCCGAGAGAAGATACTCCCAATCCTCCATTTCCGCCTCCGACTGAGCCTGTATTGACTCCTCTTCCAGGTGCTCGATAATCCTTCTGATTTTTGGATTGGTATTCTCGCAGTAAGCCCTCTCAGCGGCCTGCACTTTCCTTCCTATCGCTTTCCTCCCCTTCCTGACAGTCCCTGTTACGCTGACCTCTCCAGCTTCTGCCATTCCTCCTCTGCCTCTTCTTCCTCGCCCGCTTTTCTCTCCAGCTCCTCCCTGTCTCCTCTGACCTCCCCTGCCTCGTCGTCTTCTTCTCCCTGCCAGTCTTCCGCTATCCTCTCCTTCCTCCTGATCCTCGTAGCCCCCGACATCATCTCTTCCTCTTTTCATAGTCTTGGCCCCACCTGACTTCTTGTTCCTGCCGAAACTTTCATTCCCTGGTTCACCTTTCTCTTTATCAGAGTCGAATTTATCGCTCTCGTCCTCTGAGTCATCATAGATTGAGATAAATTCCTTCTCTGTATCCCTCTCCATTATGCCTTTGCCCTTTTCTTCTCGGTCCTCTCGGCCTTGTTTCCCTCCCTCTGCCTTGCTCCTCATCCATCTTCCTGCAGTCATGTTGCTTCCCTCGGCCATTATCTCCTTACGCCTTGGTTTCCTTCCCTGAGTCCCTGCTCTCTCTTCCAGGTTCCTAATCGCTCCCTTTCTCCGAGCTGTGTTCGTCGTCTCTTTGCCAACTTTTCTCGTTCTCCTGCATGCACCTCTCCTGTTCCTTCTTTTTTGCCACCTCTTTTCACTTATACCTCCCCTCCTCCTTCGACTCTTATGGATTGCCTCCCTTTGCGCCTCTCTACCCATTTCTCCCATGCTATCATGATTCTATCCATTCTCTGACACCCTGACATATCTACCCTCCTCCATCGGTACTCTACTATCTCCTCGCCTTGAGATGATATCCCTTGCCACGATCCGCTTAACCTTGTTCATCATGACCTGACCGTCGCCTGCTCGTTCCTGCATGCCAACCTGCCGATCATTTACTGTCCTGTTTGCTACCTTTCTCATCCCGATCGGGAGTCTTTTACTCATCCCTTTATCCTGTGATTGATTCATTATGATCATGGGTAATTATGTTTTTAAGTTCTCCCCAGCTCGGGTCACCTTCTATCGAGGGCAGCTGCTGTCCAATCTTCTGACCGACTCTTTACTCCCCTAATTCGCCAATAGGTCCGCAGCCCTATTCCCTTTTCGCCTCACATGGTTTATAATTTTATATTCAATTCTACTTAGTAATCCCGCTATGTCTTGGATAATCCCAACTGTCCTCCAGCTTTTCGCCACTTGCTCCCAGCTCTTTCCATCCTTTAGTTTGCGGAGCATCTCTATTGTAACCTGCGAATCTCCTTCTATTTCCAAATTCATGTATCTATTTCTCATTGCTATCCTTAATCCCTGATGTACCGCCCACAACTCTGCTTCATTATTCGTCATTTCACCTCCCCATTCCGCAAACACCCACCTTGTATTTTCCTTGTTGTCCCTGAAGATACCCCCTAGGCCTGCCAGCCCTGGGTTTCCTTTAGACGCCCCATCAAAGTTCAGTTTAATAAAATGCTCTCCGGGATATCTGAATTGGTTAGGGCTCTGTATTTGAGAGCCGGTCCTATTCTCTTTTCTGGGGTAGATCATACCAAAGTCCATATTTAATTTGGATACTATTCCTCTTTCCTCCTGATTCATTTTCCAATCCTCCTCTTCCCATGCCTCAGACAGAACTGTTTCCTTTATCGATTTACATATTTCCTCCCATATTCTTACAGGTTGACAACTTCTTTCCCGGAAGATCCTCCTATTTCATTCTTTCCAAAGGAACCATATTACAAAGCCGACTGACAAATTCCATATTCTCCTCACTACTCTGCTGAGGAATTGTCCTTTGCCCCATTGCATTATGGTGTTCCGAATGCTATTCAGCTCTCTCTTTGTCTTTCCAAAAAGTACTCTGATTTCCTCCCATAAACATCTAGCAAATGGACATTTATTTAATATATGCTCCTAGTTTTCGATTTCTCTGGTGCATAGGCTGCATCTCGAGGGTCCATAAAAACCTTGAAGAAAACACTAATAATAATCAAGAGAAAGAAGAAGCTAATCAAGCTAAGTAAAAATATACCATAAGCAGTTATCAAGGCAAGAGAAATCATCATATGTTGTTGCCCCTAGATTTCTCAACACATCTAATATCACAATGCATCCAATGATTTCCCATGATTCCATAAGCTCCTCTAATCTACGAATGAAATTAACCTTTTCATTTTGAAGGATAAGCCCTCTCAACTTATCATAGGTAAACAATATCAATCACATCAAACATATACTAGTAGAATGGGTTGTTCTTGATAATGTTGAACGATACATCACTCAATAGAAAACACCTGGCCACAAGCATGTCAATCTCTCGCTTCTCCTTCATTTTAACCACCGACCTAATAGAAGGTTGTACACTAGGTGTGGTTCTAGGAACAAAAAAAGATGAGGTCACTCAGGGCATTGTGGAAGGTAAGGCTAAGGAAACATTTTCAGTGCTTCTCCCGCCCCCACCCCAGATCTTGCAACTCGTCCCAATACAAGCTCAATTTCACCACTACCCTATTATCTCTTATACTGTTAAAATTGGCAACCAGGGCAAAACTTCATGTGGGTCATCTTATTCATGGCTGATAATATTTTTATTAGATTCCTCTCATTGAGAGGTGTAGGATTGATATAAAGATCATCCCATTCTGATAAGTATTCATGGAGATATGAATTTATTTTGATTATGGAATTATTATCAAGCCGACCTACAACTCATGTAGGGTTCAGAAGCCCAACGTCGCATCTATTACCACCAACGTTGTGTATAAATATTAGGGGACTTTCCTCATTTGGACCCTCATTCCTTCTCATCACATCTCTCTCTCTCTACTGCGCACAATGAGTCTCTTCTCTACTTCACTGAATGGGTCTCTCTCTCTCACACATGTGGAAGCCGAAGCTGCTGAATTTGAAGCTGCAACTGCAGAAGTAAAGATTGACTTGCGAGGCCTAGAAGATCTCCTCTTTGGAACTGCGCTGTGGTTCATCTAAACCTCCTCTGGAAGCCGAAACTTTTGGTGGTGAATGAAGTCAATTCGCCGTCGGTTTGTGAGATATCTCTGCCCTAGTTTGATAATGACGGCGCTAATGCTGATGCTGCTGTCTAGGGTTTGCTACTGCTGATATGAATCAGATTTATTGTACTATTTCTCTCTGCTGAATTATTGAAGATAAAGAAAGATTTGATCAAAGTTTTTCCCACACATTGTGGGGTTTGTCCCTAGTACCGCCACATTGTGTCTCTTTGTTGCTTGTTTTTCTTTCGATCGTTTAATGTTCTTATCTGCACTTTACTTTATGTACATGTGATTGCTAATCGGTGGAATATAATAAGAAAAAGAAGTAAACTGTTATAAGCATAGAACATACCATAACTTAACATATACCTATATCCATAGTCACCAAATTCTGCAAATTTCAAGGTAGAAATTTGAAATTCATAGAATGTCAATATAAATTGAATAAAATCATTGTAGTTCAATAGAATTCATTAAGGTTCATTTTGCAAATTCAAATTGAGGTCGTTTCAAAGGATTAAAAATTATTACAAACTATACAAACCACATAGATTTCCTCCTCTCAATGTGTAGACATCCTCCTCCAAGCGAACAAGTAATGTCATTAATGAAGGTCGAAATTTGAATGTGAGACTATCCAATGTCCAAAGACGTGAAGTCGAGTCACACCAATAGGGTTAAGGACCAAATTCTATGCAATGACATAGTACAAACCTGACATCGATTCCATAGGTGACCACTAACAAGCTAGGGTTAAGGTTCAATGGTGACGGCAACCAGCTACTTCCATTGACTTCACCCATAGTTGGGTTAGCTTAATCAAATACATTCCAATGAATGGCAATATTTTCTTTCACTTGGCATTTTTTTGGCTCCAAGGGAGTTTCCCTTTATCGTTTCTTGCATCGTCCCATTATAGTTTTCAAATTAGCTTATATTTGATAGTTTTATTACATATATTTATACTTTATTATTACAGATACTTATAGTTTGTATTTTATAATTAGGTGTATTTTATATTTTATTATTAATTTGTAATTTTTACATTTTGTGTTTTATTCTTAGGTATACTTTATATTTTATTATTATGAATATTTATTAGTTTTTAATCACATATATTTTTGAACTTATAAATTTCATTTTTATTTCATTTAAATTTTTATATTCATTTCCATTTCCATGTCATTTTCATACATAATATATATTAAAGTTTTATATTATAATTTGTTGAACTTAATGTCGAATTTTACCACAGAATTTTTGGTGTCAATTTTTTGTCAAACTCTAAGGTCGTCGAACTTGAACCAAGTGACTTAGCGCATATCTAGAAGTGATTTGTTGGGAATAAAAAATGATTTCTAGGCTTGCATCTGTGCAGATTTCCTGTTTATATCCCAGAATTTGTGCAAGGTAGCATTTCAACCAGGTGATTCCCCCTTCATTTCCTTCCTCCACAACTTGCAATTCAACATTTGTCTATTAAATCCCCCTTCAGGTTCACCATATTCCCACATAGGGTCCAAGCACTTCAGCATTTTCAGTCTTCAAAGTTCAAACTTTAGAATCTAGATAGCGACAATTAAACCTAGGGCACAAAAATATTAAAATCAACATTGAAGAATCAAAATACAAATAAAAACATAAAAACAAACAAATCTAGATTCAAAATAAATAGTTGGTCTCTCACATTCCACAAAAAATCGACAATAAGGAAAACTGATGGCCATTGCAAAATCAATCAAACAAATGAAAATATGAACAAAGAAAAGAACAGTTGAAAATTGTTACACATACCTGCAAATACACCAACAACTGATGGGAATCAATCCCCACGCTGCAATAAAATGATGATGGCAAATAAAAACACTCTCTTCCTGGTCCTTGGCTCAAAGAAAAATGGTCTCCACCTGCTTTCTCTAACCCTTCACTCTGTTTGCAAAATGACCAAAAAACACATAAAATTGCCTTTACACCAGCTCTCCGCAGGCTTGGCAATCTTTTCTATCACCCACAGTATATCACAACATTTAAGAGTTTATTGCAATATTTGCAACCAGGAAAAGATCACAATATCTTCCAGTGAAAATATTGTCTCTCTTAAAGCCATGTGAGATATCGTGTTGTTGTCAATATTTTCACGATACTGGCAACACTAGTTTTTATTCATCAGAGAAGTAACTTGGAATTTGCATGCTCAAAGCTTTCTCCCTTCCTTAACGACCATTCTGATTTCTACCACTACTCATTAAGTCCCACAATACTGTTCAATTATTAAATATTGTAACAGAAATTCTAAACCTTTTGGACACGTTCAAGCTATTCGCAGCAAGGACCCAGAAATGGTCAAAAAATGACCCTTCTCTTAGAGTGTTACATATTATGCATCACTGCCAACACCAGTCCCGCGAGGGAAGGGACAGAAGCCCTGCATGGTCCCCCAGAAGACCTTAGTCCAAACTGAAATCCCTCAAACAACGTCCAGGAAGCAACCCCCTGTAGAGTCCAGGGACCACAGGTTGAAGAATCAAACGGAATGTGGAACAGAAATGATCCATAATGACAAAATGCAGCTGTCTAATGAAAGCAAATCAGCTGAAGACCAGTATTACATATACATGAACATTTTGTTTGGGTTCATGGAGATTTCATTATGGGAATGTGTATTGCATCCTAACTAGCTGCGAGTGCTTACCATAGACGAGCATCCTGTCAGAGTATCCACTATAAGCAATTCATGAATTTAAACTGTTCTAAATTTTAATAAACATTCACAACAATCATGAATTTATACTGTCCTAAATTTTAATAAACGGTGATTGTAGAACTTCATACATGTTCTCAAGGAAATCTTACAACTATAAATTTAGGTTGCTCTGGATACTATTTCTCTTCGATTGTGGTAAGGTGAATATCATTTGCCTGGAGTCTGTACTCTGAAATGTGTCTGCCTATGGTTGCAGAAGCATGGGAAGATCAAATTGAATGTATCACAAAAAATGGAAGAACCACAACCAAATCACAGATGGAAGGAATTGTACTTCAAAAACTGTATGAACAGAAAGGTGGAGATTTATGCAAAAAGTCTAGGAGTTGTCGGGAGGCCAGTAAGCAGATCTTTCGAATAGCAAACTGGGCATATTATATCAAGATCAAAAATTAAGACAACTGGGTAAAGGACATATTCCCACATTCCCATAAGCACCTGTGCCCATTTTAATCCTTTAACAATTTTACTGTAAAATTTACAAATTCACAGAACTATATTCTAGTAAAACATGAAAGAAATAAGGGACTTACTTGATAAACAAGAACAACACGGTGATCACGAAGCTGCTGAATGATCATTTCACAAACTGTAGTCTTTCCAGAAGATGTACCACCTGAAACCCCTGTGGAATTGATATGCAAGTAACTTTTATCCCCAATACTTAACATGTAAATAATTATGAATGATATGATATATAATTTTTTTTTTAATATTCAGTTCACACATTTGTCCTATATTCAAATGAAATAACTACATAATCCATCTAGCATACAAGACTGTCTAAACGTTTAGACTTTAGGCCCATTAATAAGCATCAAGGTAAAAGGAACGAGAGCCAGAATTTCAGTTTGTAGTAACTAATAAACATATGAATACCTTATAAATCTAGGAGTTCTTGTGAAGAAGCACTAAATTTTGCCTGTAAGCCTCATACAACATTGCTAATGTTTATCAATCATTGTTATTGTTTGTCATACTAGAAGAATGCTATTGTCTATCTGTTCCAAGTACTGTAAATAATGATAGACAATCATAACAGCTGGTTAAAAATAAGTTCACAGTTGAGTTCATTATAATAAGTAATTCTTATAGCTAGTTGCACCAGCTGACAAATGCTCATGCCTATAATGAATATAACTAGGCCCAACTATTCACTGTGATTGTGCCCCTTCACATAATATAAATAACCAATACACTAAGATTGTAATCATCACTCCTCATATTAAACTAAAACTGGTATTATATTGTGTGGTGTTCCTTATTAATAAATTGGAAGCTACCAAGCAGAAATAATAGATTTTACCCAAATTGATTGCAGAAATGACAGATTGCAACCACAATACCCAAAAAAAGGAACCAGAATACCATAAAATGTTCTATCTTTATTGATGAGAGCAATGTTAGCTTGCCTCTTTGAGGGGGCAACCTCCATATCCACAAAGCTCCAAATAAAAATATACTTCACAAGACATCTCATTATACTGTTTCTACTTGTTTATATAGTTCTATCTATCTCCAAAGAACATTCAAGAGAAAGAACTTTCTAGTAGACAGAATCTTCTAGTAAGCCTTATTATGATTATTGCTTTCATGCTACTACATGGGCCTTATTTACTAAAGAGGGCCTCCATACATAACAACCTACCTATCTACTTGAAGGTTATGATAGGACTTTGACATGCCCTCCCCCTTAAAATGAAGCATTGTCAAGCTGGAGATGATGGAATTTCTGAACAAAAACTATTGGTTCCCATGTGGTATCATCGAACAATGTATCCTTTCATTGTATCAAGACCTTAGGAGGGACCGAATTACCTTCGTGTGGAAGAGGCCAAATTGATTTATTTTGTGCCATTTGATCAGCCTATAGTCAGAGAACTTCCAGGAGAAGGGGCCGATTTACTGAAGAAGTCCATTGATGCAATAGAGGTTGAGTTAGTCCTTCCAAGGAGCCGAGTTTATCTTTACAATCAGGGCCAAATTTCTGAAGTTGCTTTGTCCTCCACAAGGCCGCATTGCCCAGCAACCAGGGACCAATTTGTTCAAGGAAAGATATATATGTTTCTAGAGGCCGAGTTGGGCTTTCATATGCTATTCGCTCAGCTGGATGGTCTGATCACTGTTAGCTTTTACCAGATCTCCCTACACTATAAAAGAAAGAGGCCGATGTCTCAAGAGATCGTGGTCTTCCTTGAGGCTTAGATATTGATCTATGGTGAGGCTGAGTTCATCAAGTCAGTAGGGCCAAATTCTGAAGTTTCCAGTCATTTGTGTTGAAGGGTGAATTCTCCAGCAGGCAGATCCATTCATCCTAAGACAAATTTTCCAACAAATCTGAAACTGATATTGTTATTCCAGGAGGAGGATGCATTTGGCATTTTTCAGGAGATCAGTGTTTTTCTCTCTCTCATTAGTGGCCAAATTTATTTCTATTAGTGGGCCAAACTTCTGAAAGGTCAATCATTGTATTAAGCTGGAAAAATCGTTCCTAATTCCCTCATCATATCAGACTCAGCTGGTGGGCCAACTTCACTTAGCTCCAGGAACAAATTCAGAAAGGGTAGAGTTATCTATTCTCAGGCAGAATTCTCATGGAAAATTCTTATTGTTCATGAGGACGAGCTAATCCAGAGAGGTTTGCTGAAGCAAGTTCCAGGCATAGTAATAATAGAAAATTAACAAGATTTATTTAACCTCTCCCAGTTGGAGCGAGTTCCAAGATTTTTTTTTATTTTTTTTACTTGGAGGAAACTTGGAAATTCCTAAGCCAAGAGGGAGCTTAGGTACATTCCTTTATTGGAATATGTCCTCCCTATTAGAGAGGAAGAGATAGACATGTCATTCTGGTCTTCACCTGGGAAGACAGAATGGAGGATTGGGTAATCATTTGGCATCAGATACTCTTTGAGAATGAGATAGGGCATCCAACAGTAGAGTAGTCGTGGAGGACCGATATTCTTTGAGGGTTTGGGAGTCCAAGATAAGAATAGTCCTCATGGAACACACCCTGAGTACTCGGGTAGGGGATGTTCCGAGAGAGAAAATGATGAGAGTGTCTATAAATCATTGGCTTCGCCAGCATTGAGCTCAGATATTGTGTAGAGATGGCGTTGTTAGTCAAGGCCTTGCTACGTAACAATGTTGGTTGATATGATGCTATACAAATGAGTTACCAATCAGAATTCTTCTTATGAGAAATTCTTCAAATTGAGAAAGTCCAAGTACCATTATGAATAGCTCCCTAGTTAACAGGAAGTGTTGAAAAGTGTAACTAGGCTCGGTCTTCATAATGACATGTAATTATGATTTTATGTAATGAGTTGTAAAGAAGAAAAATAAAATTATTGTATTGACTTGCTTCATGGGTTTCATGAGCAAGATATTTTGTTTTTGAGTCAAGACTCCCATTGAGAGTCTTTAGGAATTATTTTTCATTTAGTCCTAAAATGATAGAGTCATTGTCATGTAATGAAGTCATGTTACACTTCGTATAGAGTCAAACTTGTCTATGTAAAGTATACTCCAAGAACTTGTCACTTATCCTCTTCAAGTCGGCCTACAATGATGGAAGAACATGCTAGAAGAAGTCAGCCTAACCTCTAGTGACCATGTCAGCCTAAAGGACATGAGATGAGGTGTATATAAGGCCTAACTCATCCTCACTTGAAAGCAAAAAACTCGACAAGCATTCGGTGAAGAAGTGCAAAGAAGAAGGGCTACAAAGAGAAGTGTGATGAAGTGATAAGGAGAGTTTCTTCTGGGCAAGCGAAGGAAGTTTCTTGTGGGCAAGCAAAGGAGGATTCTTCTGGGCATAGCAAAGGAGGTTTCTTGTGGGCAAGCAAAGGAGGATTCCTCTGGGCATAGCAAAGGAGGTTTCTTTTGGGGAAGCAAAGAAGGTTTCTTTTGGGGTAGCGAAGGAAGAATCCTTCTCGGATACTTTTTTTGGGTAACCTAGATAGAGATCTAGAGACTGAGATTCCCTAAAGGAAGCCAATGAGATCCTATAGACTGAGTTTCTCTAGGAGAAGTCGAAGAAGCAGTGTAAAGTATAGAGACCGAGTATCTCTAGAAGGAGCCGAGCAGAGCAGTGCGAGATCAAGAAGAAAGTTGAGAAAGGGAAGAGGCAGAGCATCAAGGTTAGTGACAAGGTTCTTGGGAGGATACTAGAGTCAAGGGTTTTTGTCATGGCCTTGGTACTCATCAATTGAAGATTTAGAAGAAGAATTTTGATCGGGTTTTCCTCTCAAGAAGTGAGAGGTTTTGGCCCTAGTTGTCAAGCCTACAAATTGTCACTTGTCTTTTGTTGTACTGGTAATTGTCTTGATGAAAAGAACACAATAATTACATAACGAAGAAAATACTATAAGCTAAGAAATAAAAGTATATCACAAGCAATTATCAAGTAGAGAAATCTTTTAATTATTAATGCCCTAGATTTCTCAACATGGAGAAGGGGTGCAAGTGCATCAAGAGAAGATTTGGGCAATCATTGATTGGCATACTCCCAAGAATGTGACGATGTTGAGAGGATTCTTGGGTATTAATTCCTACTATAGGCGATTCGTCAAGGGGTTTTCCCAGCTGACACCACTTATAGAGTTGACCAAGAAAGAAGCCTTTGTGTGGACAGATGCAGTAGAGAAGGCTTTTGTGCGACTTAAAGAGGTAATGAGTACTTGTTCTGTTTTAGCTTTGCCTAAGTTTTCTCAATTGTTTCTTTTGGAGTATGATGCTTTACTTGAAGGGATTGGAGCAAAACGGCCACCCAATTGCTTTCGAGAGTAAGAAGCTTAGGGACTATGAGCGTCACTACTCTATATATGACAAAGCGATGCTCGCCATCATGCATGCATTAGACAAATTCAGGCCATATCTAATGGCTAATTGGCTCAAAGTCAAGATTGATCACAACAGCCTGAGATTTTGCTTGGATCAAAAGTAGTTAAATGATCGGCAATTATCGGCAACAGAAATGGGTGAGCAAAGTTCAGGCTTATGATTTTGAAACCGAGTATGTCAAGGGGAAAAATAATGTGGTTGCAAATGCACTTTCTAGGAGACTCGCAACATTCTCTTTCATGGACAGCTCAATGGATTGGAAGTCCCAACTATTGGTGGAGTATTCCAAGAATAAGATGGCATGTGAGATCTTGGATGGGCAAGGTACAAGATAGCAAATACAAGGTGGTTCAAAATATCATCTACTATAAAGATAGAATGTACTTGGTGCCAGACTCATAGTTGAGGGATAAAGTCATAGATGGAGTATATGATTCTCCACTTGCAGGTCATCTGAGCTACCTTAAGACCTACAGAGTTGTCAGAGAGAGGTTCTCTTGTAAGGGTCGCAAGGATGTTTTGAGGTATGTCGGCGAATGTAGCATTTGTCAACAAAATAAAGAGGAGCATACACATACAGCAGGCTTGTTGCAGCCACTTCTAAATTGCATGTGATTGAGATCTAATTGAATATTTGGGACTGTTGGACAAACCTCATTAGCAAGAAGAAGAATTATTGAGTAGTTAAAGGTTGGTACCTAAAAGCACTATAAAGGAATCTAGGCTTGTTGTTGTCCTATTTGTTTCCTCATTGTTTGCATTAAAAGGACAACAATAAGTTTTCATTGCTTAATTAGATTGGGACATATACAACGCAAGTTTGCTCCTACTCATCGTTCATACTGTGAATTTCTGACTTATGTTGTTTCATTGCTAGCATTGATATTTGAGAAGTCTATGTTTATTATCTTTCATTGAGTTCTATTATTTGAATTCACACACAAAGCACATATCCTAAAACACACTTGTTTTACATAATTGGTCAAGAAAGATAAGTTTAAGGAGTTATTAGCATCTAATGTTTTCTGATTGGATCAAAGGCATTCTTGTTTGATGGATTACTGAAGGATTGCTGTGCTAGGATCTATTCTCTTTAAGCTAAGTAGCATTGAAGGTAATTTACTCCATTGAGTAATCGTAAGATAATTGATTGGTTTGAGATCTAACTGCATATTGGGCGTCTCTTAAACAATTTGTCTTAGAAATTCAAGTAATTGTCTTTGGCATTTTACGTTGAAGATTAGATAAGTGCTCTATTTTGGATCTTGGCAAATTGTGTATCTTGCGAAGGTTTCATTTCAGCTATCTATTTTACATTGTTGGCACTTTCCGAGATTGGCATTCATTTTTTTGATTGAGTTCCTCCTTAAGTACTTAACGATATAACTCAGATTAAATCGTAATCTAAGTAATCCAAGGCTTTAAAAATCTTGTTTCACTCATCATTTTCTAATTCCACCTTTCATTTGCAACCTAAGTTAGTCTTACATTTAATAACCAACCTCCAAGCATAAGCTTGGTTGAAAGAGAGATAGGAACACCTATGCATCTTCTCTTGAAAAATCTACTCTTTTTAATATCTAACATGGTGACCTCGCAGTTGTCAGAGCCACAACCTCTACAGTGCCAGAGGCACCAAGTACGTTAGATTTCAAGGAGAAGGATCGTTAATCACACTCTCGTGTGCTTCACCTTGACTTCTCTCTGCTATTTGCTATAAAGTTTAGGCTCAATACAGACAAAAATCAAAGGACATACTTAAACTAGACATTTAAGTAAAATCAACCAAGATTTCTGCATTTCACATAAGTCCTAGGAATTGCATTTCATATAAGATAGTTACTCATCAAAGCAGCAGTTGTCCATCTTGTACTTGGTCTTAAAATTTATAAAGCAAGAGTATTGACTCCATAAGGCACTGGTTTCAAATCTTATAAATCTAATTGAATCCTTAAAAGCTTGCTAGATCTAAACAAGTACTTGGCCACTCAACTATGTCTCCCAGATTAGTTGGTTCCCAACTAGTCCTTCTTCATCTCATTTCCATAGGGTCTACCCCCATAGTCTGTTGTTGGAAGATAGCTTAAACGGAGAGGTTGGGGATTAGGTGATAGCCCCTGACCTAAGTCATTGTCGCAGTGCCTATACATTTTGAGAGACAATAGGAGGGAGAACAGATATTGCAGCATCTCGGACTCAAATTGTCCAATGTTTCTTGAGCTTGGAGCCATTGTTTCCACTCACCTAATTGTCTCCTTTAGGCTAGCGAGAAGGAAAAATTATCGAGACCAAAGAAATTTGACAAATTTTGATATTATTATATATTAAATAAAATGGGTAAATAATGATTAATAAGAAGGGGCAAAAAGTATTTTATTGGAAGGGGGGCAAAAGTGACTTCATCAATAAAATAATATTAAAAAGAGTTCTTGAAGTATTGGAGAAACTTAACAAAAAATTATAAAAGGAGGGTGGAGCTCATTTTCTAATCATTCTCAATGCCATTGAAGAGAAGCTCAAGACAGTTTCAAATCGAGGGTTTCAAGCAAGATCCTCACACTAGTTTCAGTGGATCTCTTGCCACCCTAGCTAGTATCTCTCCAATATTGGTGGACAATATTGCCACCCTAGTTGGATTATTTCCAAGAATTTATCTTGAAGATCTAATTGAATTTGATTGAGGCATTCTTCAGCACAATGGTTATTAGCAGGAGGACAAAACTCTTATCTTCCAGAGGACCGAGTTTCTCCAAATCGGAAGCAAAATTAAAGGGGACGAAACTATTTAGATCAAATGAACAAGTGAGGCCGAATTACCTTACTCATCAAGAAATGAGGAGGGACCGAATTACCTTCTTGTGGCAAAGGCCGAATTGATTTATTTCGTGCCATTCGACTAGCCCGTTGACCACTACGTGTCAACGACCCATAGCATTACACCCCCTTTTTTCACAAAAGGGATAGCGCCTGATCGACATGTCCATGCCGTTCAACTATCATCATCAACTTGATCATCATGTTATATTGTAAACCCTTTCTGCATGTGTAAATTGTAAATAAATAATCTCAGTAGATCCGTGTCGTGTATGTAATTGCCTAGGTAAACCTATTTTTCTGGTGACGATCTACATTCCGAGAGATTTTTTGTCTCACCGATCCATTCTTGGATGGTCAACAGAGTTTTCCTTTAGCCTTACCCCAAAGTCGGAGTGGATTTTGTCATTGGGATCTTAGGGGAGTCCTAGTGTTTTAGATCCAGTCTATGTAAAAGTGATTTGGAAATAATCCTAACTATTTAGTTAGATTATTTTATTATAAATTCCTTGTTCTGCTAGATTATATTTGTGTCGCAAAATTGGGTAGTCTATGAAGGTCTTTTGCAAATGGGTTTTCCCCTTCGAAATGTAAAAAATGTGAAATCACGATGTAAAGTGTCTTGAGGGTTGGAAAAATAATTTATCCCCTCATAGGTTAATTAAATAAATTTTCTGGCCAAAAATTTAATTAAAATCCTAAGCCAGAAATTTAATTAATTATAGGTCCTAGGTAAATTTAAATTTTCTAAAGGTAAAATTTGTGGGTTCTTTAAAATTCAAATTTTAAAAGGTCTCAGGACTAAGGTAAATTAATTATTTTGTTAAATTTTAAGCCTTTGGTCCTTGGGGTTAAGTCAAAGTCAAATTTTAAGGAAATTAATTCAAAATTTTAATTTTTGAATTAATTAAAAATTCTTTAATTAAAAAATTCGAATTTCCTCAATAATTTAAAATTTCTACGGATGAAATTATAAGAAATTTTAATCCTCATCAACGGTCGAGATTGCTTTGACAAGGATCACTCAAACTAGTCGTTGGAGGATTTATCTTTAAATAGGAGGTCATTTTGATAGTCAGGATCATCTGATCTTTGGATAGTGTACTAAGCTCACAAGTTCTCTTGTATACTTTTTTGAATTAATGCAAAAATCTTTGGGATTTCAACGTGCTATAGTGTTCCTCTTCATGAATTTATGGTAACATTGTTTTAATTTCTGCTTAATATTATGTGAAAACTATCAATCAATAGCTCTCTTAGAATATGTGCTATAGTGTTCCTCTTCATAAATTTATGGTAACATTGTTTTAATTTCTGCTTAATATTATGTGAAAACTATCAATCAATAGCTCTCTTAGAATAATCTGAATACAGGTATCTTATTCAGTTCGTTGGATCTAGGATAACATTTTTAATTTTGATTGAAGTAGCAAGTATCGCTATTTCTTCAGAATTTTATTGTTGTTCTATTTCTCTACTTGATTTAATGGTTGATCTAGTGTTTAAAGAAGATCTCTCAGGTTCTCATTGAGCGTTTGAGCATAGTTCTCGGTTGGACCAGCCAACTCTCAACACATATTTCTTGAAGAGCCTACTTCATATAAGCCTCATGATTTATCTACCGATAATCTTTTTTCTGCATGGTGTTTTTGGGCTAGTACCTCTCTAAAATTTCAAAATATTTTAAATATTTTGTGGAAATTTTGATAGATTTGGTTATTAAGAGCCTTAGATTATCAGATCTGGAAGCGGAGTTGGACTCATACTCCTCAGATCTGATAGATCTATAAATTATTTGTATAGATCTGTAAATTATTTGTATAGATATGTTATTTACTTGTGTAGATCTGAAATTTTGTAACATAATTTTGAATTTTAACACTTGGGTTTTTTAGATTTTCTCTATTTTTGTACATATTGGGTATTGGGTTTTTCTCTTTTCACTTGTGCAGAAATAGATCTGAGAAATCAGCCAAGAAAATTTTCAAATTTGAGCTAAATCTAGACCCTGGAAGGCAAGATCTAGGCTCAAATATTGTTTGCAAGAATAAATCTGAGAAATCAGCCAAGTAAATCTTCAAATCTTAGCTAAATCTAGACCCTAGAGGACAAGATCTGGGCTCAAAGATTGTTTGCAGGAATAGATCTGAGAAATCAACCAAGTAAATCTTCAAATCTGAGATTTTTCAAACAAATCTGGGGGTTTTGAGACAGATCTAGGCCCTGGAGGACAATATCTTATCCCAAATCTTTTTACAAGGCCAGCCATTAAAGGTTTTGCAATAAATCTGAAGATCTAAAGCAAAATAATTTTTTTCAGAACAAGAGTTTCAAGTTTTGGGGCTCCTAAGCCTAGATCTGCCTTCTCCTAGCCCAACGCTAGTTCTATTGGGCCTAGTGCTAGCTCTCATTGGCCCTAGATTCCCTTGCTCCATTTCTGATTTGAATATTTGATTTTCTGAAGCTAATCATTGGTGGTTGTTGCAGAAAATTTGGTAAAAATTTGTGTTTCAAATATTGAAATTTTTTTGGCAACTTGGGCAAGTGATCTTCAAGGCCTATGCCCTAAGGGTTTGATCTCTAAACCATATTTTTCCTCATTGTTTGCTACAGAAATCATATACCTTTCTAATAGTGGTGAAAAACACATCTAAGTGGTTTGAAATTAACTAAAAATTGTTAAATACATTAATAAATCATCTACGTTTGATGTGTATCAAAAATTTGGCCTAGATCTACATTTTGGGTCACTGTTATCTCTGAATAATTCTGTTTTTGAGGTCTGAAATATAACAGTGGAAAAATTTCATGTGGATTAGCCTAAAATCAGTTCCTAAGTTGTCTAATACATTAAGGAATTAATTTCTTGAGTTGGGCATTCATCATTAGGCTTATTTCATGTTTTAATTGCTAGCTGTAATAAGTATATCAGATTTGATATAATTCCGGAAATCACATCACAACATGCTAAAAAAATTTGATAATTCATGTGGGCAAGTTTGCAAAAAAATTCGGTAAATTTTTGGCATAAAGATATCATTGATAGCTTACTGTTTTCATTGTCATATTGCTGCTATCATAAAGTTTTTCTTACTGTTGTCTTAAAAAAAAAATCTGAAAATTAAGTACTCCGTCATGGAATTGTGATCAAATGCATATCTTTTGTTTCATAAACCGAGTATTTTTTTGAGCATCTGTTGACATTGATATCGAATTGCAAAATTGTTTTTGTTCTCTTTGAGCTAAATTGTATCAAGAAGATTTGAAATAAGCTGGTGTTTTAACTATAGTATCTTCAAGAGTTTATTTTCTAAGTCTTCATCTAAAAAAAGGCAAGCATTTCTTTTGGATAATTGAGGGCTTTTGCAGCATAAGTGTTTTCCCATTCTCGAGTCTAACTTCATCTTATCTTCCGGTGCATTTGCATATAAGTTAACTTTGGAGATATAAAATTTACTTCCAAGCATAAGCTTGGTCGATAAACAGATAGATCTTCAGCCGTCTTTTCTTGAGAAGCATGTTTTAATAGTACTTAAAACGGTGACCTTGCAGTCGTCAGAGCCACAATTCTCTGCAGCGTCGGAGGCACCGGGTATGTTAGAATTTTAGGAGATATATCATTAATCACACCTTAGTGTGCTTCTCCCAATCTTCTCTCTGCCAATTACTACGAAATCAGGCTCAACACAGAAATGATTGAAGGGTCCACATTTAAATAGGCATTTAACTAAAATTAACCAAGATTCTTGCATCTCACATTAGTTTTAGGATCTGCATTTCATATAAAATAGTCAATTATCTAAGCAACAGTTGCTAATCGATTACTTGGTCTAAATTTCCCTAGCAAGATTGTTGACTCCATAAGGCACTGGTATCAATCGTTTAAAATCTAATCAAATCCTATAAGTCTTGCTAAATCTTAATCAAGTACTTGATCGCTTCACTGTGTCTCCCGAACTGGTTGGTTCCCAACTAGTTCTTCATTCCACTTTTCCATAGGGTCTACCCCCCTTAGCCTACTGTAGGGAGACAACTTAAACAAAGAGATTGGGGATCAGGGTGACAGCCCCCCGATCTGAGCCATTGTCGCAATGCCTAGACATTTTGTGTGACAACACAGCCCATAGTCAAAGAACTTCCAGGAGAACGGGTCGATTTAGTGAAGAAGTCCATTGATCCAATAGAGGTCAAGTTAGTCCTTCCAAGAAGCCGAGTTTATATTTACAATCAGGGCCAAATTTCTGAAGTTGCATTGTCTTGCACAAGGCCGCATTGCCCAGCAACCAGGGATCGATTTGTGCAAGGAAAGATATATATGTTTCTCGAGGCCAAGTTGGGCTTTCATATGCAATTAGTTAAGCTGGATGGTCTGATCACTGTTAGCTTTTACCAGATCTCCTTACACTAGAAAAGAGGCCGATTCCTTAGGAGATCACGGTCTTCCTTGAGGCTGATACATTGATCTATGGTGAGGCCAAGTTCATCAAGTCAGTAGGGCCGAATTCTGAAGGTTCCAGTCATTTGTGTTAAAGGTTGAATTCTCCAGCAGGTAGATCCATTCATCCGAAGACAAATTTCCCAACAAATCTGAAACTGATATTGTTATTCCAAGAGGAGGATCAGTGTTTTCCTCTCTGTCATTAGAGGCGGAATTTATTTCTATTGTTGGGCCGAATTTTTGAGAGTCAACCATTGCATCAAGCTAGAAAAATCGTTCTTAATTCCCTCATGATATCAGACTCAGCTGGTGGGCCAAATTCACTCAGCTCCAGGAACAAATTCAGCAAGGGTCGAGTTATCTATTCTCAGGCAGAATTCTCTTGGAAAAATTCTTATTGTTCATGAGGACGAGTTAGTCCGAGGAGGTGCTGAAGCAAGTTCCAAGCATAGTAATATCAGAAAATTAACAAGAATTATTTACCCTCTCTCTGTTGGAGCGAGTTCCAAGTTCTGCTTGTAATATTTAATGATCATTCTCAATAAAGTCCAGTTTACCTCAGATGTTTATTCTCTTGTTATGCCTATGAAATGTTTGACAAAATCTCTCTTTGTTCTGTAAAGTGCTTGCTGAAGGTGTTTGACAGAAGTTTGCATAAAAACTGTTTGTGAAAAGTTGCTAAAGAAAATTTTAAGATTTTGTGAAGAAAAATTGTATAAATTAGATTGGGTACACTACACTACAAATGAAGGAACACTCGATCCCCTTGTTCAAAATGTCATTCAGAATGATGTTGATCAACCTACTACTTGATCTGATTTTAAGCCATTGCCATATTATCCATGAGAATGCATAAAATATCAGCTTTAGCTATGAGTGTTTCATCTACCTCTTGTACCTTAGAGACTCTAGGTAAGTAGGATAGTACTGATGGGAGCTTTTGTCCATAGATAGGCTCAAAGGGAGTCATTCAAGTGGCAACATGATAAGCTATATGCTACCACCATTCTACTAGGGGTAACCTCTAAACCTATCGGGATTATCATTCTAAAGTAAAGCACCTCAAATATGCTTCCAAATACTTGTTTATAGCTTCAGTTTGACCATCAATTTGGGGGTGACATGATGACCTACATCAAAAGCAACTCTTGCCAAAAATTAGTAGTCAAAGTGGGGTCACAATCTGTAACAGTAGATTGCAGCATGCCATAGAGTTTAAGGATCTTGTCCATGAACACTTGAGCAACCCTGGAGGGTTTAAAGGGGGATGTTGAGAGCACAAAACTGAGCATATTTGGAAAGGCAATCAACCACAACCATGATCACAGATTTATTTCCAGATTTGGGTCAACCCACAATGAATTCCATTGAAATGTCAATCGATACAGCTAGTAGACAAAGGTTGTAGTTCACTTGGAGGTTTCATTGTTTCCCCCTAGTGTCATTG
Organism: Pinus taeda; assembly: GCA_000404065.3. Taxonomy (NCBI): domain Eukaryota; kingdom Viridiplantae; phylum Streptophyta; class Pinopsida; order Pinales; family Pinaceae; genus Pinus; species Pinus taeda. Next base: position 83,515 of record APFE031185442.1, read on the forward strand.
GCAAAGGTCACATTCTGCCATAATCCCAGATGTCCTTCATGCCTTCCCAAGAAAATGAACGTTTGATCCATCTTATGTAGCATGCCATGGAGATTAAGGATCTTGTCCATGAAGACTTGAGCGACCATGGAGGCTTTAAAGGGATGTTGTACAGCACAAAACTAAGTATATTTGGAAAGGTGATAAACCACAATCATGATCACAAATTTATTGTCAAATGTGGGGTTATTGTCAAATTTGGGTAACCCTACAATGAAATCCATTGAAATTTCAATCCATACAGCGAGTAGAATGGGTAAAGGTTGTAGTTCACTTGGAGGTTTCATTGTTTCTCCCTAGTGTCATGGGAAAAGGTCAAATTCTACCACAAAAATCCCAAGTGTCCTTCTCCATGCCTTCCCAACAAAATGAACGTTTAATCCATTCATGTGTTCTATAAAATATTGAATGTCTCGTTGTTGGAGAGATATATTCAGATAACATGGTCGATTTAAAGGTGGACTGTGTGTTCAAATACAAGTGTATTTTATATCAAAGCTTGTCATTTTCCCAAGTGTAGCCCTAATGTGCATGGAGTGCCATTTGAAGTTGTGGTATTAGGATAGTGATCTTCGGATCTATGAACCATTCATTGTGGATATCATTTAACTAGTCCATTACTATGAAAGAGAGTGAAATGAGGAAACCCTCCTCTTCACACTTTCGAGAGAGAGCATTTGCTACCATATTCTCCTTGCCCTTCTTATAAATGATCTTATAATCATATCCCAACAATTTGATGACCCATTTATGTTGCTCAGGAAGTATTGCAGGTTGAGATCATTTGTTTTAATGTAAACACATTTCCCAAGTAGGTATAGATGTCAAATATCCACTGCATGCCATATATCCATCACTTCTCTTTTATAAGTGGATTTTCCCAAGTGCCTTTCACAGAGTTGTTTTCTAGTAAAAGACAATGGTCGTCCGTCTTGTATGAGTACTACCCCAATGCCTTTACCAAAGGCATCACATTCCAAGACAAAAAAAATTCTGGCTAAGTGAGTACTCTATTTGTACATATTAGCACTCTACAAATTCTAAAAGGCTTACTTTGTGGCATCATTCAAACTGAGAGCATTTTTTTTAAGCAATGTTGTGAGGAGAGTTGCAATCTTACCATAGTTCCTAACGAACTTTCTCTAGTAACTAGTTGGACCAAGAAAACCTCTTGAAATTTTCCAAAATTTGCCACGCCTTCCTTCAATCGTATCCTTGCCTTGGTAAATGCCTTCCTTTAAATATCATTCCATTTAACCCTTTCCATTGCTAACGGATGAATTGTCTCCAAGTTTTATATATGTACCTGAGTTATTTTTATTAGTTTTGATTTTAAATAAAATATAATTTTATAAAATATTGAACTTACATTAAAAATATCAAGCCAATCCAATCTCTAAGTATCAGAACCACATTTGTTACCATGTATTATGCGTGATCAAAAGTCAAAGTCAATGAGTCAAATCAAACCTATGTCCCCACCCCGCATTTCACACGTTAAAACACCATTATATAAGTTACCTCGAGATGTGTGAAGTAACAAATCTATGGTTTGCAGGGCGCCGCCTATTCGACTTTTAACCAACCGCCCCACCCCTCCCCCCCGGGGAAAATTGTTGTAAAACCATTCTTTTACATTGATTCAAATTTATAAATGTCAGGCGGGAATTTCTACTAGGTATGCAACCAATTTTAAAAGTTATTAAGTTTCTATGGAGGGCAATAATGGAGGTAGCATTTTTATAATTGTATTTTTCTGGAATGAGCTCATAGGTGAAAGCTTAAGGTAAGAAGAGGCTAGGTGAACTATTGAAAAATATTTTCGTGCAGGTAGAATGAAGATACACATTCTAGAAGTACATTTCAATACAAATCATGGAGTTTCCAATGTTATAAAGAAATATTTCCTCCCTGTGGAATAATTTTACAGAGGTGAAAATGAAATTTTACAGATCAGGCAAATCAATGTTTTTAGCTATGGATATAAGGAGGAAAATAATTATAAAAAAGAAAAATGTACGTGAAGATAAAATTTAGTTAATTTCTTATCTAAATTTTTTACAGAAGTAGAAAAGGGGGAGATGAGAAGATATTTTTATAATTTACCAAACATGGTTGGAGACATGGTTTTCAAAACCATGGGAAGCAAAACAGAAGATGGTTTCCAGAGAAAATTGAGAATTATTTATGAAGTTTCATTCATTCATAAGTGTACCAAAAGTGGCCAAAACTAAATATGAAAACAATGGATGGTTTTGGGTAAATGTTTGTAAATTTCATTTATGAAATTCATAAACAAATAAATGCCACAATGGAGAAGTATTATAGGACATGGTTTTCAAAACCATGGATTGGTTTACAGAGCAATATTTAGGATTTGATTTACGAAATTCATGAGGAAAGGAACAATTTTACAGTTCAAAACAAGACATGGATTTCAAACAATGAATGGTTTTACAGGATAAAATCATTTGAGGAAATATTTTGAGTTTTCATTTATAAAATTTATGGAAATATGGAAATATGATTTTATAGATTTTTGGGAAATATTTTTATCAAAATATCTTATTCCCAAAAATTTAAGATTTATATTTTTGAAATTTAAAGAGTGACAAAAAATCAATGATTTCCAAATCATTTTCAAATTTCTCGACAATGATTAAACACCTGAAGGATAGTAAAGATAATTGAATTATCAAAGAATTTTATCAAAGGACGGGGGATTAATGAATTCTATAAAAAGGGATCAGTCAACCAGATTATGGGCATATTAACTAAGTTTTAGGGAGCAGCTTCAACGACCTCCAGATTCTGAGGTAAAAGATCAACAGGTAGAAGATTAAGGCAGATTTGTGACAAAAAATGGGCAACCAGTTTCAAAAATAAAGGCAACTAATCAGCAATCAATGAGCTAACTTCCAGATTTGAGGGAACAAAATCGGCAATCAGGCAATCATTTCCAAATTTACTAGGCAGAATCTTAAACAGCTTCAGATTTCTTAGCAAAAGAATCTAAAACAAAAGGATCAATCCCAGATTTAAAAACAAAAGACCTTCTGACATCTCCATATTTTCTGCAGAATATTGTATTTTTAGTTTATTTGATAGGATTTGTTTCCTATAAGACTAGTGACAGTTTGAGGAAGATGTTTTCCTATATATTGTTTCAATTTCATTGTAAAAAGGTTGGCTTTTGATGCCAAAACCCTACCATTTTTATAAAAACCTTTATTACAAGAATTTTAATTGAAGTATTTTTGGCTTTAGTTTCATGACAGAAATTGTTTCTCATGTATGTCTTTCCCTGTTATTCCATAATCTGTTTATGCATATGTTCAAGGTAACATAGGAGTTAGGGCAACGCTACACTTGAGTATCAACCTCCCTGGCAACCCACTGAAAAGTTATCATCTACACTGAGATTAGTTAAATGAACAGTTTGTTTAAATTAGCTCCTTTGCATCATTTAATTGTTGTCTCCTGTCATCTCTTGAATTTATATCTGTTTGGTTGTAGAATTCTTCTACACGCATCTACTATATTTGATTGATTAAGTATTCAATATGAATACTTAATTATCTGATTTCTCTTATTTTCCTCCACCAAACTCTTTAAGCTATGTTTTTCTGTCAGAACTAGAAGTTAGCACTTTGATCAAGTTTCAACAAGATATGGATTTAATTCTGAGCAGAGATTGGATATTCATCAGCAACCACCTACAACAATAATAGATATGGTCGTTGTGCTTCAAAGGATGTTGTCCAGTGACAGTGAATAGCATTAAAACAAAACCTCATAACACTTGAGGGAGCCCCCTCTGGTTTGAGGGCCAGCTTGAGCCTAAAGTTTGGTCCATTTGGTTTCTCAGCGCAGTTTCTCAACCAAGAACTGCCTTCGAGAAACAGATACAACATGGCCAATCCTTCATTGTTTCAATTTCTTTGAAATCCATACATAGACAATCATGACTAACACTATGGCCTAAGTATTCCACTTTAGAGACACCAAAGGCACATTTGAACCTCCTAAGAAAGATTTCATGATTAACCAGTGGTTGTAGGACCGAATTTGCATGCATGACATGGGGCTGCCAAGTTTTATTGTAAATCAAGATGTGATCGCAAAAGACAGTGACAAAATGATGAATTGATGGTTGAAAGATGTTCATGAAACTTCGGAATGTGGAAGATGCATTGCAAAGGCTAAATATTGGTAATGGTCTTCACGAGTACGAAAAGCAATTTCTAGAATATCAACCTTGTATGAATCTGGTAATATCCTAAGTGGAGATCAAGTTTGGTATTTGAATGCCTTTGAGCTCATCCAAAAGGTCATCAATGATGAGAATGGAGAACTTATCCTTGATTGTTATTTTGTTAAGAGTTCTGAAGTTAGAACATATGTGCCAAGTGTCTTCATTCCTAAAAACCATGACAATTGATAATGAAGAAGTGGTACTAGAGTAGATGACACTAGTGGTTGGAAACTCCTAAACTATCTCTTCAAATTCTCTTTTTTAGGGCAAATGGATGGTGATAAGGGACTAAATTGGGTTTGGGGATACCTAGTATGAGAGGAATAGAGTAATCATGCTCACCTTGGCAGGGTGGTATACCTTTAGGAGTTTCAAAGGTGGATTGGTGTTTGGCCAAAACCAACTACATGTCAAGATAGATGCATCAAGAAGGTGTCTCAAAAGCTTGAATGTCATGGAATTTGGCCACAATGTTTGAATGGGTGGGAGTTGATGATCTTTGGAGAACAAACCATGATTCCTTTAAAATGTAGTGATTCCCCTTGTTATCGCTCAGATTGTACAGGCACTGCAACAACGACTCGGGTCGGGGATTGTCACTTTGATCCCCGACCTCTCCGTTCTAATTTTCTCCCAACAGCAGGCTGTGGGGGGTAGTCCCTATGGAAATGTGAAGATGAAGGACAAGTTGGCAACCAATGACTCCGAGAGACATGATTGAGTGGCCTAGCTACATGGTTAATTTAAGCAAGATTTGAGGATTAGATTAAATTCAAATGTGAGACCAGTGCCTTTTGGAGTCAACTTCTTGACTATTATTAATTAAAGACCCAGTAACCGGATGGACAATCATTGATTGGGCTTCACTAACTTATATGCTACGCAAATCCTAAGACTTAGGTGTGATGCAAGAATCTTGGTTACTTTTAGTTATATGCCTATTCTAAGTAGGACCTTCCTCTTAACTGTTTTGGAACCAGTATTTAGAGTAGGTTGTGGGATGGAAACCAACGGGAAGCAAGCAAAGGCTTGATTAACGATACCTCCCCCTATGTTCCAACCACCTGATGCCTCCGGCGCTACAGAGACAGTGGCTCTAACGACTCCAAGGTCGTCGTGTTAACCACTAGAAAGGTGTTGAATAACAGAACCTCAGAACAATTAAGGCTCAAAGAGATTCTATGATAGGGTATTAACCCTATTTCTATTGGGAGGTGTGGAGGTGTTGCCCACTGTTTATCCTCCGAACCCTGGAGTCATGGGAGGACTGTACGAATCACGCTCCCCTAGACGTGTGATGATGACTGCCGGATGCCTACTGGGAATCAGGTCGGTATAACCGACGCTGTCATCCTTAGAGCTTATGAATGGTTAGGTCAGTAAAACTGACGCCATGGCATACTCCATTAGAGGACAGATAGGATGGGAGCGGAAGAGATTAGGAAGGATAGGGCGATTTTGTAATAGCTTGGTTGGGAACCTGATTGAAGTAATACATGTTCATTAAAGTTGTAAACCTAAAAGTATTCAAAAAATATAAAAAAACACACCAATTTTATAGTGTCTTCACATTAAATAATAATTCAACCTCAATGCACAATCCTAAGAAGAATGAACTAATTTCGGGACGAAGTTTTCTAAAGGGGAGTGTATGTAACGACCTATCTATAAATATAGAGAACGCAAGAATAATAGCAGGCATACGATGCATGCATATGATAGCTACATATGCATGTGCCACATACACCGCACTAGTATTTATATACTAAATTAACTATAAGTACTAAATACCATGACACTTTTTCGAATAGAGGTTCTACTCATCCATCAACACCCATATTGCTTAATGTATGGGTAAATATTAAAAGAGAGCTATATAAATTATATATTTCAGATTATTAATAAAATAGTTAAATAATTAAAAATATATATAAGAAATTAATTAAAAGGGGTACTTTAATAAAAACATAATGTGATTTATTAAATCATAAAATATCTATATACGTGACCTTTAAAAGAAATATGGGAGATGATATGTGACATGGGAGGGTGTCACCAGCAAACTAAGCGGTGAGCCGCTGGTGGAAGAGCGGCCACCGCTAATAAATAGGATAAAAACCATGGAACAGAAATTTAGAAGGGGATAGAGGGAAGAGGAAGGTAAAAACAGGGAGCGAAGGAAATCTGAAGGAGGAGGAACATCATCTATGGAAATTATCCACAGGAAGAGCCTGATTTGTTCTGAGGTTCTGGGCACGGGGGAACAGTCGGCTTCAACTAAGAAGCTTACTGGATTGAGTAGCCAGGTTCTGCTCAGTTTGGCTAGGTGGGTTCGGTCTTTTGGTAACCGAAGCAGGGAGTTGGAGGCATCATCAACCGCAAGGGCACAGGTAGTACCCTCAACAGTTCTGTTAAATAATCTGTTAATTAATTTTGTAAGATTTCAGGAAAATAATTACAGCTTCAGGATAAAATCTCCTTCATTGTTTTTACATCTGTTTTACGGTCCTGTCATTGAATCCCTCAAGCTAAATTGAGAAAGGGTGGCCCTGGATGTCTATCAACCAAGTTTATGCTTGGAGGTATGTTATTAATGCAACTAGACTTAGGATGCTTGTGCAAGGTGTATGAGTGATTTCTTATGCTAAGATTGCTTAATGCTTAAGTACTTTAGTTATGATTAGCCTTTATGACAAGATTACTTAATAATAAATGGAGAGACAATCTTATCACCAAGAATGTGCCCAATTATCAAGTGACAATACTCAACAATAGATCAAATCAACTTAAGACAAAATTATCCTCCACAAGATGCTTAACCAATGTAATTGATAGCAATTTAGAGCACTTATCCACTTTAATGATTAAATATGAAATGCCAATGGCAATTGCTTGAGATAATTTGAAATCTTCCAAGATATTTCAACAAAGTAAATACCAATAATACCAATATTACTTAATGCCAACAATCAAGAGATGCTCCTTCACCACTATAGATATTTACAATCAATAATTCTCAAGATGCCAATGCTTAAGATAAACAATAAAATTATCGTGGCTTCTTAAGATAAGTCCATAAGCCAAAGATTCACAATAACAATAGACCAATGATTCCTTTTGAGATTAGCAATGTTCTCTAGACAATTAGATGCTTAACACAATAATGCCAATTAGATGCCAAGATACTTAAGCGAGGAAGATACTTCAATGTTAATTAGATTTCAATGCCCAATATGAGATTAACATTCACAATGATATTCAATTCTCAATTTTGTACTTATATGAGTGAGTTTAGTGCAAAGAGAAAGATTTTTTAGAGCTTACACAAGACAAGCAAATGTTAGATAACAATGCTCAGCAATCCTTCTTCACAATAGTATTTAATACAATGAGAGCACTTATATAACTTGCATTTCATTTAATGAGAAATTATTAACCTTTTAGGACAGTAGTAAGATTATGTGTGACAGCTGTAGATAACTTATGAAAACAGTGAGCTACTAGTATGTTAAAATATGCCAAAACGCTTCTAGATGCCAAACCCAACTTGCCAATATGAAATTATGAGTTAATAAGTCTTCTTATGACGTAATTTTCAGAATTATATGAGATCTAATCACACTTTAATGCAGAGATATCAGTCATGAAAACTTGAAGATTTATGTCGAACTATTAATGCCCAAGTTACTTAGATGATGTGACAATATGCTAGATATCTTACCAATCAATTTTATACCTCTTAAATGTGTTTACCAGTGATATATCAAATCTTATTACTCTCATTACAGTCAGCAACAAAGCATAAAACAGGCCTAATGATGAATACCCAACTTAAGCAATTGACTCCTTAGCAATGTCACATGGTTTGGGTTCGAGTTCAGGTTTGGCAATGATTAGGTTTGGTTTGAGTTCGAATTTTTTTATGAGGTTTAAATGAGGTTCGCCATTAGGCTCATCTATATATATATATATATATATATATATAATGAATTATAGGATAAAATAGTAAGAAATCAACATCAATAAACATAAAAAATGCTATCACGAACATGGAAACTGCAAGGATAAAATACAAGCTTGAGTTGTGACATGAAATTATGAGTTTTGATCTATGGACTTGATCAATGGCTATGAGGTTCGATCAGGCTCGATGAACCTCAAAAAAATTTTAAGATCTGCCAAAATTCGAACCTCAAGGTTAAAGTTTGACGAACCTTGTGGCATAGCTCCTTAGTATGCTAGGCAATTTATGAACTTTTTTAAAGCCAATGAAAATGATATTTTGCCACTGTTATGAAGAAATTATGACAGCTGTAGTAAAACAGAGATGAGAGGATAAGGTTTAGAGGTCAAACCAAAGGCCTTAGGCCTAGAAAGAGCTTGCCAAACTTGCTCAATTTTCTCTAAGAGCTGGAACACCTGCAAACATCAAAATTTGAGCCAATTTCTCTTGCAAAACCCACCAATATTCAGTCCAGAAATAAAATGACCAACCAGAAGATGAATGAGGGAAAACTAGGGCTAAGAAGAGGGCTAAAGTCAAAGGAAAAGGCCTAAAAGGCTTGCGGCTAAGGGTTAGAGGCCCAAGAGGGGGATGCAGGGGCAGAAAAGGCAAGCGAGGAGGGCCAAGGATGAGGGAAGAGGAGGCAAAGGCAAGGAGGAGGCCTCAAAAGGCCTACGGCCAGTCCTGAGGGGCCTAGATGGGCCCACTGCAAGCCTTAAAGGTTGTCGTCTAGGTGCAGGGAGGGAGGCCGAAGCTTGAAAGGCTTACGGCCAGGCCTAGAATGGCCATAAAAGCCCATGGTTAGGGAGAAAAAGGGAGTTCGGGGCCTTTAGGGGACTTTAGGGGCCTACGGCTAGCCTCTAAAGGCTGAAAAGAGTTGATGCAGGGGGGGGGGGCAAGGAAGCTGGACAATTGGGAGAGAGGAGGATGTTGGGCCTACGAAGCCTGAAAAACTTGAAACCCTCGCCCAAAAAACTATTTTGCTTCAGATCTTCAATTTCACTGCAAAATTCTTCAATAGTTGGGCCTGCAAAAATTGTAGATGCTAGATATTACCCTCGAGGGCCTAGATCTAGCTCTAATCCAAGAATTTTCCTTTGATCTCACCTGTACAAATAAATTTACAACAACCCAAAACCCCAATATATAGAAAAATTTCAAAATCCCAAAACCCCAGAAAACCCCAGCTGCAAAACAAGGGTTAGAAAATAAAATAATTTACAAATTAATTATACGAAATATATTTACAAGATAATACAAGTGTACAATGCTTAAAATAGTTTTTTAAAATAATTTTTTTGTAAATTTTGACAATGGCTAGATGTATTTCGAAAAATAAATGCCAAACCACATCCTTAGCAAAGTTAAAAAATCACATAAAATATTCAGAACCCAAACATGGTCATCCTGTGCCCACAGTTTGTGAACTTGGAACCCAAGGGTTGGGAAACTTGCAAACACTATATTTTCTCAAGAATAAATCGTTAGAACATACAATGAATCAGATCATCTAAGATAAGCCCAAAACTTACCAATATAATATTTCTATCATCTACAATGAAATAACTATTCAATTAAATTTCAAAGCACAATATAAGAATGCCTGTACCTGGCACATACCAAAAATCAGTGAGACAAAGACACCGTGAACTGCACCCTAAAGTCTTTTATTATGATAATCAAAACGTTCCCAACGGGACAGTAGTTTCACATCATCTTTTACAAAGTTACAATAGCCAAAGTTCAGTTCCTTTTGAGACACAAATGACCTCTAATTTATAGATAAATCCTCCAGGTGGAAAATAACAGCTTGTTGGCTTGATTCCTGTCAAAATAATCTCAGCTATTGATAAATCTTTGATAATATTTTAATCTTTGTTGTTGAAATAATTATTTTTTAGGAATTTTCGAATTTCTCATTAAAACCATTTTTATTAGCTCAAAAATAATTATTTTGAGCTAATTTCCTCAAAAAAATGACTTTGACTCAACCACCAAGGCCCAAGAGTTCAATTTTCTTGAAATTTCCAAAATTCCCTTGGTGGGGGGCCTCCAAAAATTAATTTCTTTAAGACCCGCGAATTTTTCCACTTGGAGAATTTAATTTCTCTAACATTTTAATTTTTTTACTCTAATTAATTAATTTTTTGGCTTAAGATTAATTTTATTTTTGCCTGAAAAATTAATTAATTGACAATTGAGAGGATTAATTATTTTTTCCGCCCTCAAATATTTTAGCTATGGTGTCTATGTATGAGGGACCATGCACTAAAAATTTTTTACATAAAATTTTAGAAATTTGGAAATTCAACCCTCAAAGGGGGAATACTCATTCGTTATAAATCCTAATACTATTTACTTAATTCTGTGACACAATATGATCTAGTAGACCAAGTAATTTGTAATAAAATAATTTAGCCAATTAGCTTAAATCTAAGTCACCTGACACAGGGATTCAGGATTCGTAGGATACGGGGATTCGAGAGTTGGATTTGAACACGTTGACCCCCCGGGATAGGACACGTAGAATTCGTTATATATTATTTTATTAAAATATATATATATATATATATCAAAAATTAGATATTTCTTACACAAATTCTCATTAATGATACAAATTCATTGATTTCAAACATATATCTTCATCTAAATGTTAGTTTTACTGTTTACAAAGTTAGTAACATTATAGCATGCATAGTACATACGAAATTCAAATACATGTCACATAAATCATGATTCATAAATGAAAGATAACTTACAAGATAGTAAGATAAAGACACTGACAACTATAGTTTTCTCATTAAGTCATCAAATCAAAATGTATTACATAGGTAGTGCAATGCCAATGGAAAATGTCAAATAGAAATACAAAATATAAAACAACTACATGTATACAAGCCTCAAAGCAGTAGGTAGCCCATGACTCATGAGTCAACAATCCTCATAGTCATCATCAGAATCAGCATCAATGTCCTCATCATGATGGTCACCAAACTCACCACTGCTCTCCTCTGCATCCTCCTCCTCCCCTGTATCCATAGTCGCCTCCGCATCTACTGGTGTGGAGGATGACCCCTCTAAAATATCACCATCATCAAATCTAACAGGCTCTAGCACTGGATCATTGAGATCCATGTTGGCCAATGCCAACTCAACACTGTTATCCAGAGCCATATCATCAGGAAAGATATCCCACATCTTTGTCTTTCCCCTCAACCACTCTTCCCTCTACCTGTAAATAAGACGAAGGTTGGTGTGCACATACACCATTGTCTCTGCCCTGGACTGCTCAAGTCTGCTCTTCTTCACACTACAAATTCCCATATGTGCTCCAATTCCTCTCGCAACAAGAGGATGAAGTCACCTGAGAAAGGAGCCTCATGGCTATCTACTGAAGAGGAGGGCTTGTTGCCCCATGATTTTCCCACCAAGAATAGGGCTTTTTAGCCCCCTGTCTCTAATCACAACATATCCTGCAAATCGACCAGTGCCAATGGAAAACACTGCAAAGGCATCCTCCACCTCATCAAGGGATGCTCTATCCTGGAAAACCAGCTTGAATGCATCTTTCCTCCCCTGTGAGATTTCACCATCCATGTGAGGAGGAAATCTGCGAGAAAGTCCACCATTCAACCACTCATGGCTGTAGTATTTTGGGTTGAACGAGTGAGCCAAACAATGTAAAGGTGTGTAATTCTTGTCCCATCTGCTGACAAAATATCATGTATAGTACCACAAAAGGCCTTTGGTGATGTCTCATACTTTGAGCACTCACTCTGTAGAATAATGCTCCTTATAGACTCAATCATGGAATCCCATCCCTCATAAACCTCTCCTAGAATGAGTTTGTCTGTATCTGCAAATCGAAGCAAAGAAATGATAGGGTCCATGATCTAAATAATTAGATCTACCCTCTCCCACCAAGCATCATCTAGCACTGTGTCCTTCACTCTTTGAGAGGCTACTCGATCTGTCTTTCTCCAAAATGACCAAAACTCATAAATAACCATGGCCCCAAGAGCGGTCTTGACCTCCCTCAACCTCTTCAACATCATGAATGAAGAGGCAAACCGTGTATCAGCAATCTTCAACAATGATAGATTGTTGTACTCCTTGTAGATAGTGAGGACATTTGTATGATTTTGCACAAAGTTACGGATATGTCGTGCATCTTCAATAATGTTACCAATCCAAAGCACATCAAAAGCAATGGTTTCAGTGCTAAGTTCAATGATGGACAATGCAAGGTGTCCAAAACACTTGTGGATATTTAGCTTCCACAATCATGCCAGCAGCCTTGCAAACAGGTGCATTATCTGTAATGATTTGCACACAAGAATCAACACCTACATCTTCACTAACTTTAATAAATAACTCATCCATAAATTGTGCATCCTTGTATTCCCCAAGTGTATCCACTGCTTTCAAGAAAACTGGACCATTCAAGGAAGACACCATGAAGTTGATGATTGGGTGTCGTGCTGGATCTGTCCATCCATCAGAAACAATGCTAACCCCGGATGTTGGCCATGATGCTTTAATAGGCTCAAGCATTTTTTGCACCTCTTTTTTTGCTTTCGTCAACAATGTGGTTCTAAGCTTCTCTGAACCAGGAGGCACATACCATGATGGTGTTATGGAACCAACTCACAAAAAGATAGATCAACACCTTAGAATTCAGCCTCTTCGAGGGGGAAACCTCCTTTACAATACATAAATGAACGATTCTTGGATGATACAAATGAAAATACCTCCTTTCTATATATAAGAGTCTAAGGGGTCATAATATAATCAGATCTGACATAACAATAATAATGTAAGGGCATAATAATAACAATAGTGGGCTTCCATGGGGCACAATAGTAACAATAGTGGGCTTCTATGGGGCACAATAGTAACAATATAGGCACTACATGGGTACATCAATATAATAAGGGGGTTGTACTCATAACAATAAGGGGTTACACTAGTAGTATAGGGGCCTAACATGCCCCTCTCTTTTAAAAACTGTTGTCCTCAATGCTTGAGTAGTTCTTGATGCTTTTGTATAAAATTCTTGTCCTCCCATGTGGGATCTTCAGCGGGTAAGTTCTTCCACTTGATTAGATACTCTGAAATTGATCGATTTCGTAGCTGTCGGGTTCTTGTTTCTATGACTGCTCCAGGTTCCAATATGATTTTTCCTTCCTCTTCAATTTTTGGCAATATTTTTTGAATTGGCATCTTTTGCAACTTTTGAATAAGTGGCCATACTTCTTCTTCCTTCTTCCATTCATCCCTTGCTTCATTTATCCAATCTAGTTGGATAATAAAAATCGCACAAAACAATGCTTCCACATCCTCATCCTTTCTTGAGAGTGCATCTGCAACAAAATTTTGCTTCCATTTTCTATAGATGATGTCAAATTCATTACCAAACATATTTGCGACACATTTTTTATGTTCTTCTAAAGATAATAGTTGTTCTAAAAAGTATTTAATACTATCATGATCCATTTTTACCTTGAGGTGTCTTCCCATTCGGTGAGGTCGCCATTTCTTAAGTGCATGTACTATTGCCAACATTTCCTTCTCATAAATAGCTTGCTTGAGATGTAGCAGTAAAAATACCCAATCACATACATCAAAACATTTTTCACTATGATGTTGATCTACCTGTTGTTTCATTCGATTTTGGACCAAAGTGGTGTTATCCTTTAAAAGTTGGAGAACTTGTTGTTGATGTTCAATGTGATCTTTCACTTCTTGAACCTTTTTCTTCTTGATATGCCCTTCTATCTTTAGAGTTTGAGGAGTGGTAATTTCTTCCAATCCTTTACAATATATGGTCAAATTCATTTCTTAATGCTCGATGTGATCTTTCACTTCTTGAACATTTTTCTTCTTGATATGTCCTTCTATCTTGATAGTTTGAGGAGTGGTAATTCTGACCAATGAATTACGAGATATGGTTGGATTCATTTCTTCTTTATCAATGTGATCTTTCACTTCTTGCACCTTTTTCTTCTTGATATGTCCTTCTATCTTGAGAGTTTGAGGAGTGGTAATTCTTGCCAATGCTTTACAAGATATGGTCTGATTCATTTCTTCTTTCTCTGTGGTGGGGTCTTGGCATATATCCTCTTCTTTTGATGTTTCTTGATCCTTTTCTTCCTCCTCTTCATATTCTATGTAAAATAATTTCTTCTCAGCACACTTATGACCTTTAGTGCAATTGCTATCACAATTGTAACAAAGCCCTTTTTCTCTTTTTTCTTCCAATTGTTGTGGTGTAACCCTTGTAGGTTGTGGAAGGCTAGGAGAAACAACACTTCCATCTTTATAGTTGTGAGGGTTATGCTTCTTGGTTTCCATAATTTTTCTTTCCACTATGTCACAAAGCCCTTTTAATCTTTCCAATTCTTGTGGTGTTGCTCTAAAGAAGGTGTTGCTCTTTGTATCTTGATAATGTGCTATCATTTCCTCTGTGAAAATTGACCACGTAACAAGTTGTTTACGAGAACAAAGCCCTTCATACCATAAAAATAGATCCGGTTCTAAATATGAAGATGCAATACATACCTTTTGTATTAGTTGTACACCATGTAGATCAAAATATTGCTCCATCTAAAGAATCCAATTTACCAGATCCTTGCCATCAAACTTCCTCATCTTGCTTTTTCTTGATTTTAGGAGCTCGATCTTGAAATGACTTCAACTCTGTACTTTCGGATCCTTAAGTTCTGAAATTGCAACCTGTAGTAGCCCTCTATGTCCTCTTTCCAATGCCACAAGTCTGATCAAAATTGGATTCCCCAAGAAAGAGTCATGCGAAATCTCCCACAGTGACCTGATTATAGACTAGTTCAGTAGAGCGAACTTGTACGACGTGCCACGAGTCACTATTTCAACCTTTAGCTCTGGAAAATATATACAAGAAGCTACAGTCCCTCCTTTTTATATACCTTCTTACAAAATTTGAATCTGATCCTCAGAGAGAAAGTTATGATGATTTTACCCAGGTCACCTATTTGAAATGTAATTCAGGAGTCTGTTTGGAGCAGCGAAACCCTAGAATCCAAAGCTCTGATACCAAATGTTATGAAACCAGCTCAAGAAAAGATAGAAAATATAGATCGACGCCTTAGAATTCAGCCTCTTTGAGGGGGCAACCTCCTTTACATTACATAAATGAACAATTCTTGGATGATACAAATGAAAGACCTCCTTTCTATATATAGGAGTCTAAGGGGTCATAACATAATCAGAGCTGACATAACAATAATAATGTAAGGGCACAATAATAACAATAGTGGGCTTCAATGGGGCACAATAATACTAATATGGGCACTACATGGGTACATCAATATAATAAGTGGGTTGTACTAATAAAAGTAATGGGTTACACTAGTACTATAGGGGCCTAACATTGGAGAATGTTAATATTACTTGTTGATGGTGATTGAAGATCAAAGATAGTTCTATTATTGGTTCAGAGTGTTGTAGTAGATCAGAATATGACTCAATATTCTTTTCAAAATTGCAGTAGTCATGTTTTGAGTTTTCAGTATTTTACGATCTGTACACGGGTTTCTCTATAGAAAAGTGTGTATGCATGCGGGTTGCCTTAAGTGAAGCAGCGTATGCATTTTCACATTTAAATGATCAACATTGCAATTGATTTTGTGTGTTGATGCATAATTTTTGGTTTTGTTCCGTGTATTGGTTACAGTGATCTGACTGTTCCAGTTGATTGCTTGAATTTTGATTAAGTGTCAGTTGATTCGATTTTGAGTGAATGGTTGATTCAGTTGTATCAAAAATTGATGATTGGGTGATTCAATTGTGTCAGAGGTTTCAGTCATTGATGATTTGGTTCAATAGTTGATTGATTCAATTGTGTTAGAGGTTTCAGTGATTGATTGATTTAGTTGTGTAAGAAGTTCCAGTTATTGGTTGATTTTGAAATTGAGGATTGGGTTTCAATTATGTTAGATATTAATGCTTGGGTTTTAGTGATTGATTAATTCATATGTGTTAGATATGGATGAATTTGTTACAGTGATGAGTTACAATTGATTTTTGATATTGAGCATAAGTGTTGATATTGGACCTAGTCTGAAAATTTGATGAAACATGGTCCATGGATGTTGTGGAGGGTTGGAGCCTTCAATGAGGAAGTCAAAGCTTCATTACAGTAGTAGCTAGTGATCAAATCAAGGGTTTGGAGGTCCGTTCTAGTAGCAAATAGAGAACGAGTGAAGGTTGTAGCCTTCTGTAGGTTGGTGCTTGCGTACTGGTACAAGTTTATGCCAGTATAAGAACAACAGGGTTGGAGCTCCCTTCCAGTAGGAACTGGAGATAAATGACAGTTGTATCATTTTACATGTGGGTGCCTACTTACTGTTATGAGTCTTCACTAGCACAATATTGTGAAAAGTTTTTTCTTTATATTAAAAAGAAGAGAAAGGCGACAACAGCAAGAGGTATTCTCTCGCATTAGGTTTCCACCTTAAATACTGGTATTCATGTGTGTTTCTTATGTGTGATGGTTTATTTTGTTATTACAACACATGGTTATTGTTTATCTAATGTTTAGTAAAGTACTTATTCACTGGCCGAGGACCAACATATCATGAATTAACTAAATCATAAGTTCACTGGATATACTCTAGTTGTCTTAAGAACAATCACATACACAAATGGGTTCCTTTCAGTAAAGTCATGTATAGAAATATGAATATGAAATGTAAAAAGTTATTGATTTTAAAACACTGATTCACCCCCCTCTCTTAGTATTTTTCCCAACACCCTAGTCTTGTCTCTATGAAACTTGAATTTACATCTTGACAATGCCTTTGTCAAAATGTCAGCATCTTGCTCCTTTGTGGGAATATACTCTAACAATATAACCCACCTTAATACACAACATCTGAGATGATGATATCGGATATTGATATGCCTAGGCCAATCCTAAAAAACTAGGTTTTCAAAAAATTTTATACAACTATGATTATCGCAATAAATCACAGTTGGATATATTTGCTGACCAAAGCACAACCTAGAGCTTTGTGCCAATTTCTTTGATTTTGGTCAACTTCTCTTTTGATTATTCTAATGACTTTGTTATTAGTAGAATCTGCTAAGTCATTTCCTTGAGGGTAACCATTTGTAGAATACTTGAGTTTAAAACCACTTTTAAGAGAAAATTCAGTAATAGTATTTCCTGAAAAATAAGATGCATTATCAGACATAAGGGCATAAGTAAGACAAAACCTGGTAACGATAAATTGATCGAAATTCAATAATTTTTTCATAATTGGCCACCTTTAGGGGTATTTCTTCCACCCATTTGGTGAAATAGTCTGTAGCAACCAAGATGTGTTTATGTTGCTTGGAAGAGTTAGGAACAATCTCACCTGTTATGTCCAATCCCCATTGTTTGAAAGGTTGCTGAATGTTAACTAGCTAAAAAGGTAAGGTTGGTTTCTTCTATGTTCTTGAAGTGGTTTGGAAAAATTTACATTTTCTGACATAGGCATGAAGTCTCTGAATAAATTTGGCCAATAGTATCCAATATGCAGAACATTATGAGCAGTGGTGTCTCCAACATAGTGTCAGCTAGCTAGTCCATCATGTCGCTCCTTGAAGATCTTTTCTACTTCAGATTTTTCTAAACATCTTAGCAAAACATAATCATAATTCCTCTTAAATAAGACATAATTGACTAGTTGATATTAAATAACTTTAAGTCTGAGAGCTCTTTTCTTTTTTTAATTGAGTTCCAATGGATCATAACGATTTTTTAATTAAAAAATTAAATCAACATATTGAGATTCAGTGTCGATGGGGCATACCTCTGCGATTTAAACATTATTACCTGAATATCCATCTATTGACTGTCATAAGCTCTAGTAATCAATATGAAAAACCTTAACCCCTTCCTATTTTAGCTTGCTTGATGTCTAGGTCATATTCTTGCAGGGCAGTAACCCAATTTTCTCTTTTCTCTCCTAATTCATTCTAGATAAGCAATTGACTAACTGCAAGAAAAGGAAAAATTACTTTTGTATGTGTTTTAAGGAGGAAATGTCTTAAATTCTATATGGAATTAAATATTGTAAAGGCTTGCTTCTCAAACTCTGAATAATTTAGCCCGACTCTCGGTAAATTGGAACTAATGAAAGAAATTGGAGCTTCAATTTTTTGTTCATTAGGTTGAGTCAAAATTGCTGCATAGGATTGTTCAGAAGAAAAAGTATAAAGAATGAATTGTTTGGAAAAATTACGGGTTGATAACGAAGGGGGATCAATGATTGGCTATTTTGTTGAGTCAAATGCTTTTCCTTCGATCAACCCCCATTTGAAAATTCCCTTCTTCTTAATCATAACCTATAATGGAAGTACAATTTGAGAAAAGTCCGGGACAAATCATTTAACAAAATTAATCTGCTCAAGGAATGATTGCATGGATTTTTTGTTGTGTGGTAAGGGTATTTTAGATATCCCCTTGATTCTATCTGGATATATGTAGATTACTTCTTTATACATAATAAATCAAAGAAGTTTCCCTTCGTTAAGAGAAAAAATGACTGTCTAGGATTTAAGGAGATTGCAAATTTACTACATATTTCAAATATCTGTTTTAAATCATGTAAATTATTACCCCTTTTTTTAGAATAAGTTGTAATGTCATCTAGATACACTACCATTGTCTTATTAATCAAACCTTCGAAAGTAATATCCACAACGTTTTGGAAAGTAACTCCAACATTAATCGGTCTAAAAGGAATTTTTTGATAAGCATAGGTCCCCCACTTGGTCTTGAATGTGGTTTTAATTCTATTATCTAGATGTATAAGAATTTGATCACAACTTGAAAAACCATCTAAGAAATACATTAGTTTAGAACTAGTAAAATCTTGTAAAAATTGTTCCATTGGAGGTAAAGGTGTTTAGTCAATTTAGTATGTCCTAAATAGCTACATTAACTATCAATCAGGGACTCGTAAACTGATGAAGTGTGGTGCACTATATGTGCAAGACGACCTCTTTCTTACTTTTTATTGTTTTCAATTTTTATTTTGCTTTGGGGTTTTTATCTTCATTTATCTCCTAATGTGAATGGAAATCCCATTTTTGAGTTTTAAGAATACTTTAGAAGGAAAGTATGGATATAGATTTTAAGGCAATTATGTCCTCTATAATGATTTCCAGAACTTAACACTTCAGAGGATCTCAAAACATACTAGTGATGAAAGTAGTACTTAAACGAGAATGGAAATGTGCTGCTATTAAAATCAAACAAATGATGAACTACTGATCACGGAATCACTATCTCTGTTGCTCATCCAGATATAGAAAAATAAGTTAAGCTACTGCACTCAAACAAATCAAAAACTGCAAACTAATAAAATTAAAATCAATTCACTTCACTTATAGTCTGATAGCTCGCCAAGTAGTCTTTCCAGGGTTAAGCTATGGCTCTGGAGATAATGTCAATAACATGAGGAATTGATATCTAGATTACCTATTTGCAAATGAAAATAAAATCAAGTTACTTCATTTATAGTCCGATAGCTCGCCAAGTAGTCTTTTCGGGGTTAAGCTATGGCTCTGGAGATAATGTCAATAACATGAAGAACCTGATATCTAATTGTAGATAAATAAAACTAAAATCAAATCACATCATTCATAGTTCGATAGCTTGCCGAGTAGTCTTTTCGGGGTTAAGCTATGGCTCTAGAGATAACGTCAATGACATGAAGAATTTGATATCTAAACTAACTAACAAAGCAAGTGAATAAGACCAAAATTAAAGCATAACTGAAATTGAAAAGCTAAGAAAGGCAAAGTCAGGAGAGAGGCTAATCTCATGTCACTAGTTATTGTAAAAATTATATGAAAATGCCTAGGCCTAGCCTATCCTGAAACACACACTAATCAGTGTTAGCAAAAATATACAACACTTGGAAAAGCATGTACAAGAATGAAGAATTAACATCATAACCGACTTATGAAATATATACAGGTGAAAAAACTATGAAATATGTGCAATGGAAACAAGGAAACAACACATAAAAACTTTACAAAAATAAAGAAACAAAACCTCAACCAGCAGGGGCGCTCTGCATGGCCTTGGTCAACATGCTATTAGTCTGGAACTATGCTCACACAGTCATATAAAACAAAGTCTTATTATATTGCAAAATAGAGGAAGAATCCTCTCGTTACAATAGCAGGACCAGTGTCACGGCACAGTACAAGGACTAACAACAAAAAGACATCAAAAAATAACTAGCTACATGCATTTACAAACGCGTTATTTATAAAGGAAACTACATAAATATTTTCCTATGAAACACCTTCAGTAGAGGACATGTAAAAATACAACATCCGTGAGCTTAGCACGATGGTTGCCAAGATCATTCAATCTATCAAAAGATGGCTGTTGGATTTGAGTTGTGGAGGCAGTCTACAACTGTCAAAATGAAACCATGGATCTAGGAACGGTCTCAGACCCTTCACGTGTTTGAAAATAGAGACCTGTTTACCGTAGAACTCTTTGTTTGACCACCGTTTGATCAAGGTCTTCCTCTACGAATTTGGCTGAACCAATAGGACCTTATCTATGTCCATATCATTCCTAGACTACCCACGTGCCTTGTTTTGTTTGATGACACTTGTAACATGGAGATCAACAAAAACAACTGCGGAAAGTCGAGTCAGCTACAGAAAGTGGCTGCATTTAGCAGGTGACGAGAAAAATCTAAGTCAAACAACAAACACAAAAACATAGTTAGAAAACGAATTAAATGCTCTTTTAGAATCAATCTGTACTGATCTTTGATAGCTTATGAGGTACTGGTGAGGGGAAAAAGTCTAGGAAAGTGTGTAGGAGAGATGCAGCTTCAGGGCTCAACATATCCCCACTATGAAGGTGTTGCATGTTGTTAGGACCCCACTATGTATCATTTTGCTATATATTTTGATACCACTTTACCTTTATAACCATGTATCCCAGTAGCATTTTCATTCACTTTTTCCCAAGGTATGCAAAAACCTCTTCTTTATTATATGATTAATCTGTTTTACATTTAATTCCACAATACTCTTATATTTTATCACTAATTGAAGTATATCGTTGCTAATACAAATCCAGAGGTTGCAGATAAGCATTACGGCCGTTGCTGAAACAACTGACTCTGTTGCTGAAACAGCTGACTCCGTTGCTGAAACAGCTGACTCAGTTGCTGAAACAGCCGTCAAACACGCAAATCTTGTTGGCCGTAATTTGCGATTCTGGAAGAGATTTTTGAAGAATAGTGGCAGTAGTACGAAGACATGATTATCTGGATCATCCTGAAGATAGCATTCTTGTTATCTCTGTTGTAACAATATCTTTTTATGAAGAACCAAATAATCCTGTTTTGGGGAAAAAGAACAGATTTGAGATTTGCTCTCATGTAAACTGTAAACGATGTCTCCTCTTTAAAAAGAGGAGACATCATCATTAGAAGGGGTCTGTCATTGTAAAAGCGAGAGGAGCATACTGTGTGAGGACTGGAGCTAGTCTCCATTTGTAATGTATCAGTGATTGTGACAAATGAATAAATCTCTCTTTTGATCGTTCCAATTTAATTCTCTCTCCCGGGGAATCTTGTGAGAAGGAAAGGGCCCGCCTTCCTCACAAGATTCGCCCATTGGTTCTTGTAGATTGTTCAATTCTTTATATGTTTGCACTTCATTTTGATTCTGTTGTTAGACACTGGTTACACAGCTTGAGTAATACTCTGTTTCCTTAGCACTGCATATATTTAATGCTTTCACTCTTAGCAGTCGAGATATCCGTTCTGTTTGATTGCATGAATGAATGATGTTGGGAGACAGGTGCTGAAGATTCCTACACACAGGAATAGGGTTCTGTCCCCATCAATTGCTTTCCTTTATTTGCAGTGTGAGTAGAAACAAGAGAACAGGTGCTGAAGGTTCCTGCTCACAGGAATAGGGTCTTGGTCTCTTGAGTTTACAGTGTGATTAGGTGTCAGGCATCAGGTGCTGAAGTTCCTCACTAAGGAATAGGGTCCTGTTCCTGCTATGATCGATTGATTTCTTTCCTTGCAGATTGATTTCCCTTTAATTGAATTGTAACTGCAATAGAAGGATTATCTTCGTTATAACTTAATTCACTTCAGCTTCGATTAAATAGAGTGTGAATCAGTAGATTGGTGAGGTTAATAACTGTGTGTTCTTTTTGTTACTACAACATTGCTTCTGCTTTTGAAATTGAGCATATCCAGTGCGAGACTACCTTTGAAATAAAAAGACTTCCTTGGGTTGACAATTTATGTGGCGCTTGAATTGTGGAAACAATT
>APFE031185450.1:0-10690 GCA_000404065.3 Pinus taeda
GGAATTAACTCACACATTGATAGTTTGGAGGTATAGTACAAATACATTAATGTTTGCAAGGTACGAGTGAATATGGGTAGTGGATTTGAGACAATTGGCACAAATTGGGATTAACATCCTTGACAAGAATTCCAAATCATGAGTAAAACCCTGATACAAATCCAAGGACAATAACCCTTAGCCCCAGAACCATCATTTGTCATAATTGCAAATCCAAAGCTTTCACAAGGAAAATATCCATAGAGATCTAAATAGGCTCTC
Source organism: Pinus taeda (assembly GCA_000404065.3). Taxonomy (NCBI): domain Eukaryota; kingdom Viridiplantae; phylum Streptophyta; class Pinopsida; order Pinales; family Pinaceae; genus Pinus; species Pinus taeda. The sequence goes on from APFE031185450.1 coordinate 262, forward strand.
AATTATTATAAGTGAGTCATTCAATTAATAACAAAATTAAACAAAATATTATAAGATAAAGTCATGGCATAGGGCATATTGAGGCAAAAGAGATAAACCATTTGTAAAAACAATTAGGATCCATTTATCTCATAGTTTATGACCCATAGTAATAACCATCCATTGACCCAAATCACATGTAGATATTATGGCTTCTATATAGTTCAACTAAAACATAAGAAATAAAGTGTTATAAGGACATTATAATAGGAAAGTTGATATAACATAGGGTTTCTACATGCCCTTTCCAATTTAATATCATATGTTGTATAAAGTCAAATCCACTCAATAAATTATTGAAATAGTAGAAAGGAACATGGTTTTGGTGTCGCTACTGAATGAGAGAAAAATTTCATTAAGATATCATCGAAAGAAAATATTACAAATTCAATAACGCACCAATTAGAAAGATGAAATACATGTCATATTAAGATTGAGAAATAAATGACAGTTGTGCAAGGAATCCATTTCCGCCATATAAATCCAAATACAAAGGTGAAAACTAAAAACCAAAGGATAAATTTAAGGAGGGCCCCATATCATTTTAAAATGATATGGAAGTTAGTTGGGCTGCCAACATATTAACATGATTCCATATGGAGGAACCTTGAATAAAAGATGAGGATCATAATTTTTGTTGGAAGGATATTTTGTTGTATTTTTTCTTCTAAATTTTCTTCCATAGTGTCATGTCTCCTTGTATCCATCCTCCCATATTTTTGAACCAAACTTGAAAATTTATGGTCCTTTATTTCTACTTAGCAGTTAGATTTAGGATAGCAAGTCTTATTATAGGATACTAGGGACCAGTTGTTTTCCACAGTGGCTCCTACCCATAGAAATTGTTGGTTGGAAAGTGTAGAGAATAGCTAAATCTAGAAGGCTTGAAGACATCATTTTAGGAGGATGACTCTTCGTGCTATGTTTAGAGACTAGAAGGTACAACAATTATTTTTTCCTCTCAACTTTTAGAGAAGTTCTTTCCAATTCTTGGTTTTCATGGAAGACTCAACTATGGCATAATCAAGTTATTTACATGCAAAGTGGTTGATTTGGTAACCTAAGATATGAGAAATATGTGTTTCCATAGTACATGTTTTGAAAATTAAAAACTTTTATTTTGAAATATTGATGGTCACTACCTACGCTATAGAAAAATCATCAAGAAACTTCAACTCTTTAGTTTCTCTTAGTGTGGTAGAGAAGGTAATTATATTATCATCAACAAACATTTGATGAAATTTTGGGAAGTTGCCCTTATATTTTTATATCCTTTAAGAGATCCTTGTGAAACCACGTAATGGATGTTGTGCCCAAAGGCTTCAACATTAAGAATTAAGACAAATAATGATAAAGGATCCATTGGATGAATTATGTGTGAGGAGATCAAGGAGTCATAAGGGGATCCATTGAGAAGGATGGAAAATAATGGGGAGAGAATCAAAGTATTGGAATTATGATTGTAATTATAAGAGTGTTGAATCAATAAAATGGCCAACTTAAACCACTCAAAACATTTCAATGCATATATAATATCATCACATCAACAAAATAAGAATTATATCTATATATATTATCTATATATCTATATTATATATTATATATATATATAATATATATTATATAATATAATAATAATTATATCTATATATATATATATATATATCTTATAATATATATATTATATATATATATATATATATAATATAAAATATATATATATATATATTATATATAACTTATTTTATTATAAATTGTTTTGTAGGAACCAACCTACTGCTACATTGATTTACTAGCATCAACTATAGAGAGAGACAAATCTCCTCAAATAATTTATTGTCACCAGCCACAACGAGACCCCCAAATAATTTATGAGCTCCCACTCAAAGCAGACACTAATCCCCTAAAATAATTTAGTGGTGCACCTTAAGGATACATCGATCCCATAAAATTATTTACTGGACCCTCCAAATTGAAAGAAGCCAACCTAAACTACCTACAAGATCCATCTTTCATAACATTTTCAGACTCATATCCATAGGCTTTCCATACTCATACAAACTACATTATTTATGATCTAACTCTTACCTCTTTACCCACAACAAAAATTTTCTCTTTTATGTTAAACTCATTTATCTATGCCTAGTTCTACACATCAATATTTTATAATGCTTATATGCACTTAGATTGAACAACTTTCCTCTCTAGGCAATATGTCCTCCTTAAACTTCATTCTTATAATTATTACTCACTCGCTCAAACCAAAAATAGATATCTAAGTTCTTCTTATATATTGATTATTACCACATTCTATCACACTCCACCTCATCGATATTATTAAGCTTAAGATATGTGTAACACATTAAGTCACTAGCTAAAATGCCATGGATATCCAATACGAATAACTTGGATTATTTTATATTTTCATGCATAGAAATTTGGTTTGAATGACCCAAATAATTCTTATTTTCATGGTTGCTTGTCCTTAAGGGTCAAGATTGTGTTTAAAAATAATTAACTAAATTCAAGATCTAGGTCCACTTGTGTATAATGCATAATATCTAAATATACTATTTACCCAAATTTATTTAATATTAACTTCAACTCCAGAGTCTCAACTATCACCTTGAATGATTTTGTGCCAAGGGCACAGTCTTAAATGGCTAGTTCTAATACACTATTAATCCCAATTCATAATAACACTTTAAAAATGCCCTGATTACTTTTGAATTATCTAGACATTTGGGAATATACCTCTACTTTATGGCTTACCTTTGTCTAAACCCCATATGGACTAAGACCTAATAAAATTTTATATTGTATACATGAAACCTTTAGTAGCCCTTTGCTTCACTTGAATCCAAAATTTTGGATATCTTCTAGTTGAACATATTGCATACACACATTGATTACAAGATGATAGTATGATTATATTTCTTCTCTGAGGAACGTACCTCTACCCAAATAGAACCTTGACCATTCTCTTTCATCACTTAACTTTGGAACCTCGATGCAAAATGATATTTGACCATTCTTCGTCATCATTTGAATTTGCATCTAAGTCATTTGATAATTACCATTCTTTGGTTCTCATTTGGATCAATCAATACCTAAATGAATCAGAGTGCTCCTTAATGGTCCCATATCCTGGTAAGTGTGCGATTGGGGTTGGTTTTCTATTTTTGGCAAAAATTCTTTGTTAGTTACTATTTTGGATAAATTGAAATACACAAAATTTTTAGCCAAATACTATTCTAGCATTGTTAGAGCCTAGATCGACCTCAGGCTGAAGGGAGGCAATCCTAGGGTAACTATAAACCACGCTTAACCTGGTAGCTAGCCCTACCAGGTCAGGAGAGGGCTCTCTCCTTGTCAATCTCGATGGAGATGAATTTATCAAATTTGGATTTTAGGCTAGGTATAGTAGTTTAGGGTTTCTGGTTTGTTTTTTAGGTTTTGGTTGCTCGATCAATTGGAGAAGGCAGATTGGGTCTAGGAAATCAACTCAAGGATACAATCATGTTCTGTGGGGTGAGGTAAACAAGGTTTATGTACTAGAAATGGATTGAGATGGTAGTTTAAGACAGTTGAGGAGTTGAGGAGGGTATAAAGAAACTATGAGTCCTCTTCAAATAGTTGAAAACATTGAAAACCAAATGCATTCCCAAGACAAAGCACAACAGTGTATTTTGCCTATTCACCTTGATTCATTTAGTTTTAGAAGAGAATGATAGATTTGGATACATATAAAACATAATAAAAAATCATTACAAAGAAGAAACAATACATAAACTCACTGTCACAAGAATCCTACAAAAATAGCTGTGAAACCTGGTTTTATTCCTTGCCAAACTGTAGATACAAATGTTCAATGAGTGCTACCACTTCCACAAAAGTCCAACCATTACAAATGACTGAAAAAGTACATAATATAGTCAACAAAACTACTCATGATATCTATTAGGGGTCTAATACATGAGATGAGGGGTGGTTTCAACCATATCTAAACTAGACCGCAAAAGTAGGCAGTGGAACAACTTGCCTCTAAAACTTAGGAAACCAATTCATTCATCATCAAAACCACTTGAAACTTGACGTATCTACATATGAGTTATATTTCATCCATATTTACATCAAATTCATCATTTAGCATGCATACATTTACCAAGAAATGAGGGAAAAATCAATTTCCAAGAAAACTAGGAAAAAACTGGAAATTTAGGCAAAATTGGCAAAATCAGTTTAATGCACACGCCAAAATGTTAATGTGTAGCTCCATTTCAAGGCCAATTTTGGAGGCCTTCCTGGTGTCCAAATCAGGTGCAATTTGTCTTGTTGGAAAGCCTTTCCTATTTAGTTTCTAGAAAAAATTGATTTTTTTGATTTGGAGCTCATTTGCCCCTCCAAAATTTGATTCTCCCAAGACTGCTTCCTGTGTGGCAAAAACGTGGTAGAGAGGGCTCTTTTTGGGTGTTTTTTTCCCTTTTGGTGACCAAGACCTCATCCAAATATTCTCAATATTTCTGGGTTTACTTATTTTTCCATGTTGATTCCAAATATGTAGGCCATTTTTCAAATAGAGGTTCCCATCAAAAGCGTAGCACCAGTGGCGTTGCGCACCTATTGGAAAACCCTGTTTTTCTAATTTCAAAATTCATAAATGACAAAAATTGTTCAAATTTTTTTGAAATTTGACATGAGGGATCCTTGTTAGGTGCTTTGTTGAGCCAATGATTCTTCAACCAAGATTTTGATTTTATCTTTCTCTTTATTGTTCCTCAAAACTCTTATTAGCTTGGCTTTTAGCCTCATTGTCCTTGCATTGCAAATCTTGTTCCGGGTTAGGTAGTGGTAGGCCATGTGGTGAAGCATATTTTTCTCTTTGTTTTCCTTCTCAAGCAACCTCTCCAAGTGCATATTCACCTTCTCCAACAAATACTCCTAGTCATTCTCTATTTCTTGTTCAACGGAGGTCAACTTTCTATTTTCCCTCTTGGACCTTTGCCCGTTTTCTTTGATGATTTGCAGCTCCATGAGTTCTTGTTTGTCAGTAAGCTACTTGTTTTCTTGCTCAAGGTATCTAATGACCCATTTATATCTCTCAAGGTTAACTGATAAGGCTCATATTTTGGCTTCCTTCTCTTTGATAATCATGTCCTTGATTCTTGAGCCTTGAGAGCCCAAATCAGTGACATCCTCAATCAAAGTAAACTCTCTGTTTTGCCCTTTAGTAGGGCCCTCCTCATGCATCTTCTGTTTCCCTTTGCCTCTGCTCTTAGACTATTGGCCAACCTATATAGCTGGAGAAGAAGGCAAAGGCCCTTCCACCACCGATGGAGATAGCATTTTCCTATGATCTGATGAAGAAGGCGAGACCCCTTCCACCCCTAGTGGAGATAGTACTCACCTAGCAGCAGAAAAAAGACTCCTTGTGCCTCTCTCATAAGTGACAAATATTATTAGACATGTAATCTTGGTCTCATGGACGCCTGGCGGTTCTAATGGTCCTCCTTCCTCCTGAGGGATTGATGAAACCTGAGGGCCTTTGAACATCTCATGGGCAATAAAGGTCTCCCATGGTATGTTCAGCAAGTTTAGCTGGTGCAAGACAACAATCTTGATCAATGAGAAGTGGTAAATGTTGCTAAGTTGCTGAGGAAAAGGTTTTCTTTGAACGTAGTGGGTCATCTTCTCAATGTTCTTGTATATAAAGTAAGGGAGGTTCATCATCCTCGCTATAGTAAAGTGCATCAACAACCTGATATGATATGCATACAAGCAGGAAAACCTTCCTTCACAGGTGAAGTATTTGATAATAAGCTTCATGAGAGGTACAAAACTTTTCTCTAAACATTTGAAGGGAAATACTCTACTAATTTGGTTGTGATATCCAGCCTTAATGTAAGGCTCATGATGTTCTCTGTCCACATACTTCCCTTATTCCATTGCTCACCTACATTAGGGATGCCTGTTGCTTCTGAGATGGTCGTAGGTGATAAGGTGAAGGATACACCAAAAAGATTAACTTGGCCATTATGTAGATGGGTGACAAACAACTGGGCAAGATCATGATGAAACTTTACCCTCTCCACCATTTCAAAAAACTCATAGCAAGACTGATGTCTGAAACTAGATATAGCAAGAGGACAAGCAAGCAATTCTATTAGACTGATAGGTTCCTCTAGGATGATCTTCCCCCTTTGTGTGGCTTTCTTGGCACATGTGCTTCTCTAGAAGTGTCATTGAAAGTTTCTTCCTCCCTCTCATAGTCTATGTCTCCCTCCATGGATTCTTGATAATGTGATAGGTGATGTAAGATGAGCGATTATAGTGATAACAAGATGAGTATGAAGAGATTTTAGAAATACAAGGTAAGTGATGTGCATGAGGAAGTGAATGCTTAGAGGAGTAGGAATCTAGGTTTCCGTTTGGGAATGAAGGGAGTGAATGGTGTTGAGGATGTGGAATTAGAGTTTGATAGTGAAGTAGGTGTAGTGAAAATGTAGGATGTGGGAATTAGGGTTTTGGAATAGGGTATAGGGCTAGGGTTTGATAAGGAGAGTAGGGTTTTTGGGGAGTGAATTTTGATGACTGAGGGATATGGAATGGGACTTGGAAAAGTCAATATGAATGGAGTAAGAGAGGACAACAACTACCTTTGATAACTTGTGAGAGGTGGTTTAGTAATTATTTAGATTTTGTGTTTGATAGTTAGGGTTTTCTTGTGAAGGAAACCAAATAGAACCCTAGAAACCAAAAACAACTCTTCAAAACAAGGAAGGATAATATACTTACTTGGAACAAGCATCAAATGATTTTTTTGGAAATTTGGAGGTGATTTGAGGCAATTTAGGCTTCCCCAATAGGTGTGCGGCGCTCACTAACAATTGTGCAGCACCATTTTAATGCACAACACGAGACCAAATTTACACTGTCAAACTGCAATAGGTGCATAACGCACTTTTAATGTGCAGCGCTATGGAAATAGTGTGCAGCGCCAACAAATCTTTGCCAAATTTCCTCTGTTTTTCTACCTTGGCTCAAAATCGTGTTTTAAATTCACCTTATCTCTCCAATTCAACAAGGAATGAATAAAACATATGAATTGGCCTTTTAAACTTTTCCTCTATTGATTTTTCATAAACCAAAACCCACTTTTCTATAGTTTTGATAGCTTTTTCAAAATGCTTTGTTTTCTAATACCTGACTTTTTTGCCTTTTTGCAGGTGGACTTACCCTCTTCATGGACCTTTTGCATTGGCAGCAGATGACACTGTTACCAAGTTACCAGGAGCACTTATTACATATAAGAACAATAAAATTACATCAAATTACATCAAATAGACTCATTAAATACAAATACTCTTATTTACCTAAAAGCAAAGTTTTGAGGTGAAAGATATTTATTCGGCATATCAGAAGTAAGATCATGAATATATGAACCTTTTTAACCTCCTCATGTGTCTGCGGACCCTTTTTATTCATTTCTGAATGACATGATGAAAAACCCTAATACCTAATGAAACTAAACCTTAAGACTATTTTAAGGTGAAATTGAACTGATTATGAAAATGGGACAGACAGTTGGTCAAGTTAGCAGGTATATATATCATGAGGGAAACTGAAATGAAACCACTACCATCAGTTGATCCATGACCTAATGAAATGCAGCTGATCGAATGAGACACTTAATATGCATGCAAAATAGCAATTTGATCACTGATGGAAGTGTGAATAAGCTGACACTAACAAGCATAAATCCCAAGACTTTAAATACTAACATGTTAATACTCCATGAAACCTTCATTTCCATGTGATATGCCAAATCATGCCAATACCACATAGTGTTCCTTATTAGTGCCACATGTCACATTGAAACCCAAAAATGGCAATAAAAAGTTCCACATGTCAGCTCCTCATGCTACAACATCACTCAATTTTCCACCTAGAACCACTTACTAGGCCACTTATAAAGTGGGGTCCACCTAGTCACCAAGACAAATACATTTTGAATCCAGGTACCTTGCTAAGGTCTTAAAATACTCAGATGCCTAGATACATGCCAAAGGATCATATATGCTAGAAGCTCAAATACAGGCACGAGGCCAACATATAATACTTAGTCTAATATCCACCTTGATGGGGATATTTGGAATTTCCTTTGCATTTGGAAAGGACATGCAATATACAAAGGGGAGGACTATAATGTTTCATACGTCCACCATTATGTATATTCATCTAGATTATTTTACATCTAGATTTTTCTTTTAATTTGAACTTGCTTTACATTCTTTAGGAATAACCACTATTTTGAGGCAATCATCTCCTCATTGCTACAAATATAGAGGAAGTGATATATATTATTGGAAAGGTCTTACAAAAAGGTATCCAATCATATATCTTTGATTCTCATTTAAAATAGAAATCATACATATTTTATTTTCATTTCAAAGAGAAGAGGTTTCTTCATAGATAACATACCCAAACTTCATCTTCATCCTTGACATCAAGATACCCAACATTAATAAACACACTTTTAATAACATAACATCAAAACAAACACAATGCAAGATTCTTTTGTACTATGTAACAACACCCCAATTTATAGGGATTAATAGTTAGTATTTTACATATAAATGGGGACCCTTTTAAATTTTTAGCTTTTGAAAATAATCGTTAGCACTAAAATTTTCGTTAAACCTTTCGAATAGAACCCATACTTAAAATTTTATCATCACAAATCACATCTCACAGTTTTCCATGTGACAATTATTAACATCCTAAAGAAAATCGTGAAATGAAATATGCGATAAAGTCTCCACTGCAATTTTCTAATTGCGGCACTCAAAGAATATGCGATCACACTTCACAAATTGCAATTTGACAAGGCATGCCATTGTGTTATCTCTTAAATATTGCGAAATGAGATTTTGTGATATTTCGTAATCACATTTCACATTATCTACAAACAACGCTATGTTGAAAGGTTTGAAAGTAGCGATGCCAAAGATTAGACGTAAAGTAAGGGAAGTTATTGAATTTTTAATGAAATATCAAGTGGGCTGACAGAGAAATTATTATTTAGCGACTCAAGGAAAGAAGTCAATATTTTCAAGTTATGGCTAGTTAATATAGAGATTGCGTTCATCTTTTCATGTCCAAGTCATTTCAGAGAGCTCTTCAGCCTTAATTTCCTTCTACTGTTTACTCTGATATATCTCTCTTTGATTTCAGGAAAGCTTCAAAAGTGATGTCCTTACAGAAAGTAATCCAAAAACAAAAACAATAGAGTGTTTGAGAATCTGAGGTTACAGAGATGCCACCCATAATTTTTGATACGGTTTGTAGTTGTGATGGAGGATCGACAGCGTGGGAAGTTATCTACAATAGACTTGAAAATGAGTATCCTGAAGTTACTATTACAAAGGCAACAACAGATTCAATACTACCCTTGATAGCTCAGTTCAGAGATGCTGCTTTCTCTTTTCTTCACATAATAGGAGCAAGAGCCAAGATACTACCATACATGGATATGGTTAGATAGGTAGTGGAGAATGTCAAAATTGAAGACAAACAATTCAAGAATTCAAAGATGGAGCTGATGGGATCATTTAAAACCGAAGATTTGAAACAAATGTATCATCTTACCCACCCTCAGTGTATATATGATAGATCATTCCTGGCCAAGTTTTCAAAAGAGAATGAAGAACCCTTTAACATGATTCAAGAGTGGAGAGTCAAAGAAAAAAAAATCAAATATGACAAGATGGGTATGTACCCCATAGCTTCTTTAGCAACTCCCCATAAGTATGCAACCTCCATGTGATGTAGATTGTATGGAATGCATGATAATACCAAATTCTCTATAGAATGGGTCCCTTTAATTGATGCATGTATCAATTCTCATATAAGGAATTGGGCTAATATCCTGTCTTCAAAAGAGATCCACCTCCACATAAATATTTCCTCCATTTCTTATGAGTTCTTATATCATGGGCCCTATCTATTTCTGCATTAAGTTTCCAATTATGTGTTGGAAATGGACCTTGCATGACCCATACCCATCCATCTTAGTCACAAATACTTGTGGGAATCCCATTTTATACCCCATTTTTACAAAATATGCAATGGTGTTATGCTACCATTACATCAAATGATTTTTGATAAAAAGGCCCCGAGATTTTCTAAGGAAGCTGCTACAGACCTTCTTGTAGTAGGCAAGCACTTTGCTAAGCAACGGTTCAAATATATTAGAGTTTATGGCAGTACAAAAGAACCACACGTACTTCCTTTGTATGTCCCTGACAAGCTCTTAGCCAGAGAAATCGCTCACCAAACTGTTAGAAAAGGCCTAACCAATACTTTGAAAGATATGAAAAAATCACTATGG